>OX382343.1:15448044-15454298 GCA_947507615.1 Hemithea aestivaria | reverse complement strand
GTAATCTCTTACCATCAGGAGAGCGTCTTGCTCGTCTTCTTACTTCGTTGTATAAAAAAAAAAGTACATGCAAACAATATCCGTTGATCTACGTATAATATGCTAGATCTATAATAGCCTGTACATTACTGCTTGACGGATGTAAACCTGGATGTTACAAAATCGTAGGCGTTAGAATATTTTTAAAATAAACTAATCACAGTTTTTATGAACTTTTTATTCAATTTATGTGTCAATAACGGGTAATATTGTTCAAAGGCTAGTGCTCAAAGCCTCTGGTGATCGGAAACTAGTTGTGATCCAATCTAGTTCAGTTTTTACATCCGCCTCCGGTTTACATAACGTTGTAATGGAGTGCTTTGTCAGTGTAGAGCCTGTGCGAGAATAGAAGAGACTTAGGAATGGGGTGTTCTTTTTCTAGATGTTTGTTGAGTTAAGATGGTTTGATGTTCAGTAAAACCAGGGGGATTTAGCCCTATTTATAAATAACTATAGAAAATTATCTTCTAAAAGGTTCTTGCCCATTTTTCTCGTATAGGTACTTTCTGAATGAGTGGTAGAGTCTTTTAAATAATACTCAGTAAATTTGACTCTAAAAAGTGGTTATATTGTATACTATTTATATTAATTACTGGGCTGACGAGTCTTAACATCTTATGACTCTTAAGTAAAATTAGCTTTGGTGTTGTGCGCCCAGAATTTTGCATTATTGTGAAGTCCTGGGTAGCCTACGAAGATATACCTAATGTAAATTTCTACGAAGTGGGTAGCACAAGTAAAAAATAAATATTGTCAAATTTTATCCAAGTCCGTTCAGCGGTTTGCGCTGTGAGATTGAAGTCAATCAGTGAGACCCATTTTTTCTTTTTATACATATTTAGACTATTTAAATAATCCATACAGTACTAACATAATCATTATTATGTAAAGCCACGATTCTTCTATTTTCGCACAGAAAGTATCAACATATATCTATATAGATACTAGATGTAGATATGTTTGAAATGGAATAAATATGGAGATTTATGGAAACATTCGGGAGGTTCTGTTATCGACGTGGGATGATACATGGGATAAATAGCGGGGTTCATCTCTACTGCTTATTTTATTATACGACTAGCTATTATGGCACGTATCTTTGAAGTTTCATTTGAATTTATTTTGTGGTTACACTGTTGAAAAAGAGAAGGTTCTATGTTATTAGTTCCTTGCTGCGCGGAGGATTTATGTGCTGAAAAATAGCTCGTATATTAAATGAATGAATACAAATTCACGCACGAATATCTCACACATATTATATCAGAACAATCAAGTACAAAATATGAACAAAAAGAAACATACACGAATTGTATATTATAAGTATATGCGTGTGAGTGTTTGTTACCACTTCATGCCTAAAAAGCTGAGCCGATTAAGTTCAAAACCGTAGGCCCTAGTATTAAAGTTAACAAAAAACATCCTGCTAGAAAACCCCTTCTAAAAGTCCTCTAAAAATAGACCGAGCTGGACTTTACCAAGTGATTTAATAATTAAACATTTTTTGCACAAGACCCATTTCACAAAGTTCGTCCCTCGTCACACGTAAAAAAAGTTTCCCAACAAAAAGGGGGTAGTTGTAAAACGAGTGTAATTTGAGCCATCGCCTCGGTTTAGCGCGTTAGTCGCCGGCACGGTATTGAGATATACAGTAATGTGACTCCCTAGAAGCGGTTGAACTCAAGGTCGCGCGAGTTTACAACCAAGTGAGTAGGGTAATAGGCGTTATTATTGTGATTTACTCAAAATATATAAAGAATTAAATACTTTTTGATATTTTTACTAATTCACAACCATTATTCATTCGGAAGCTTACTGCATAAAAACGTCTATTCGGCACTTCGCTTTTTGCCGATTCCTGTCGACCACGTTGCAAACTCGCGCGACCTTGAGTTCAACCGCTTCTAGGGAGTCACATTACTGTATATCTCTTTACCGTGGTACCGGGTCTCTGAAACCCGGCAGGACCTTGCTCAATCTGCCGCTCGGTGCAAACATTCTTGGGACTAGGGAGAGGGTATGCAGACAGCCTTAGCGAGGAAAGAAAACTACAAGGAAATATTAATCAGATTTCAAGTGTAGAAACGCGCGTTTGACTTTATTAAAGTACAAAATGAATGTTTTATTTCTTATCTAAAAAACTACGCCATTGGGATTAAAATTGTACTATGCTCTTAGTAAAAAGCGAGGAAAAGAACCTTTCAATGCAATACAAATATAAAATACTCTTAAAAGAAATACTCTGGGTATTTCTATACAGCTTTAAAATATCGCTCAGTTTTGACATGTTTTATTAGGATCAAAAATAAGTAATTACAATAAATTTATGACATAAAACTATAATATTATCTTATATTGTAGTGTACTAATGGGCAACCATTCAATTTCTAAATCGCTATCGCTTATAAAACTTGTTTAACCCTGCCGCTGGCGCTTGTCACGTCGTCCTCCCCTCAGTACGCCGTCGCCTCTCTAACAAAGTGTCACGCTGTAATCCCGCATTCGGCTCCTCCTGCACGCCGTCACGCCGCACGTTACCTAACACCTCGTCCCTATTTTATGTTGTTTTTGTATCAGTTTATATGAAACATCTATAGACAAATCTTGGCAAATTTATAATACGTTAAAGCTACATAATATATGGATGTCAATTTTCGTAACTAACCGACTGACTGATCTAACAAATCACAGCTCAATCCGCTGGACAAATTGAGTAGAAATTAATCACAGATATTATGACGTTGGCATCTATTAAGAAAGGATTTTTCGAAAGGTGTGCGAAACCAGCATAAGCTTATACCTAGCTAAAATGTAAGGAGAAACAAAAAGGTGATTTCATTTATGTTAATATTCAGTACAACGCTAGGACTAACTTAATGCTAAAATAGCATTTTCTAGCTGGTAATGTCATTTCTCAAAGATCTAAGAGTCTTAAAACCTTCTTATTTCCTGATCGTTCCTTCAAAAGGACCTAATTTCGTCTTCCTTTATAAAGCACCTACAAGTGAAGTAACCTGAAGAGCCCTCGTACGATTAATTCCGCGTCCATTGATTAGTCTCGTCTCGCCGTGTCTCCGTGTCACGTTAGACCGTAATAAAGTGTCACGCCGTAATGCCACCCTCGTGTCACGCTCTTAGCTTGAATTAGAGAGACCTTCCCAGGAAAAGGTTACTTTGTAAGAACACATTGGCTGGTTGTAAGAAATCTGGTATTTGGATTTCTCAGTTCTTGTATAAAATTGTGATGTTTCTATAAAAAGTTGTAGTGGTAGACATCTTTTGCAGGACGCCTGGAGAAGTACCACATCTTTATCAGTTATTTGTTTTTTTTTTATGCCAATTTTTTTTTATGTTATTTGTTTTTTTTTTTTATTTGTTAATTTTTTGCCAAGCAGTATAATGTGTTCTAAATAAAATAATTGGAGTTTATACACCAACAGACCAGGTAACCCTACCTAAACTGTCAGAGTTAAAGCTGACCTCATCACAATTAAAGTTGCGTGGCCAACCTACATGTTGCCGAGACAACTACAGGGCCTGCAATATGGCCTAACGACTGCCTCCTACATATCTTACAGGAAACAGCCGGGACCCACAGTTTTACGTGCCTTCCAAAACACGGAACTTCTATCATGTTTGACAGCTTATCCATTGCCGTTCTTTCCTGCTATTTATTCCATGATCCGAGCACTCGAGTGTTTTTGTCTCAGGCCAATAGAACCTCTCCTTGCATTGAGTTGCGAGGAGTCGATTCTAACTTCACAAAGGGAAGAGATAGATGGGTTCTACTTTGTTCAATTGTTTTATATGTAGACGTGTTCATGAAGTGCCTTTAGTACTTTACTTCTAAGACTTGTGTCTCACAAGAAGACATACATACATATCTACTACTTAGAATTTTATTACAGTCATTATATTGGTGTTCCGGTAAGATGATTCGGCGCGCGCAAGCTCCCGTGGTTATCCTCTCATACTCGTATTTTAGAAAGTACCTATAATAACTGAATTGCGAGAGGACGAGATGCACGTTTTTATTAAGAGTACTTATAGAGATATTTGTTGTCAAAAATACCATACTTAAAAACAAGTAGTTCTGAAATTTTGAAGTTCTAACTATATTACACTGTTTTAAAATATCATAATATCAATTTGAAAAATTAAAGTTTGTATGTTGGTATAAAACGCTATGGAATTTCCAAACAGAATCCTCTAAATTCTACAACTCGACTTACATAATAACTTAGAACAATAAAAACGTAACCACTGCGCTTAACAACGGAAAAATATATCCTAAAACGAGGAGTCTGCAAAAATTCGGCTAAAAGGCGAGTAAGCAGCCGATTCAGTTCAAACAAAGAAGTGGCTGCAATTAGTGGTGCTGTGTTAGCACTCCGCTGGCTATCAATTAGCCACTTCTGGCTGCTTTCTGGCTGCCTGCCAGCTCGGCCACACGTCACCAGTAATTGGCTATTGACTAATATGAACCATGATTTATAGATTTAATTACGTTGGTTGTAATACTCGAACCAAATACTAGCGAAAATAGAGAATAGTTCTGGTTTTGCCCACTGAAAAGTAGGTCAATAGGGATGATGACAAAGCCAAAAATAATAATAAGTTTACATAATTAGTACGTCATTTAAATTATAAAAAACATATTTTTAATATTCTACGTAGGTTAATATCGTATAAATAAAAAAATAATATTAAAAGCTTAAATTTGGTATGGAGGTCGTAGGTACCTACATTTTTTAGACTTTAGAATACTACATTGCCTACTTTTCATCGAGTAAAGCATCGGGCACAAATTATTTCAAAAATGACTACAAAATATAACATTATAATATGTATAAAATATAAATCCTTTCATCTGACTAAGGGCATAAAGGTTGATTTTGTTCCCTTTGTAACGAGGCACAAAAGATTCAGTCGTGACGACACGACTTACTAACACCTACACCTTACCGAGATAATTCCCTTTTAGGCACACAATGAAGGCTACGCGGAAGGTCTTTAAAAATAGACAATTGTGTTGGTTACCATAATTTTTAACCGTTTTCAAAAAAGGAAATGTTAATTTTTAGGATTTCGTGGCTCCTAATACGAAAAAAAGTGAAAACCGTACTATTTTAATTAATAAATATTAAAGCACGTAATATTATGTCATATCACACATCGAAGTTAAGCAATGTTATGCGTGTACGTATTTGGATTGGTGAAGCGTGGTTCATCAATTTTTGCTGACTTTTATTGTACAAAACCCTCGGTGAGCAAAAGGTTTTATTTTAGGTTACAAGTAAACAGATTATGGTGGGTGGTTGCCATTGCCTATAGACGTGTGGTGATGCATACGCGGTGTCAGTCATTGTAGATGTATTGACGAACAAAAAAGCAGGGTAATAAAACCTGTTCCTACCTGGCTTTGCTGAATCATCTTAATTAATTGTAAAATCGGAATATTTTTTTGTATGTTAATCGAGGAATTCGAACCGATTTCAAAAACTTCTTTTTTATTCGCGGAGAGTCGCAACGACATTACAGAGTTATAAAATTTCAGTTGCGTGAGTTGAAAAAAACTAGTCTGCGAGCTTCACCCGCTCTATTAAAACCTTGTACCTTTTCTATCACCTACATGTATGCCTACTTATATATGCTATGTTATATGACGCAGCAGACACGGTAGGAACACGGGGTAGGATCCAACTCGTCTCAGTGATGCCATTACCGCGGGTATCATTTGTCAAACTGGGGCTATGCCGCGTTTACACCGACCCACTTTTTATGGCTCAATTGTTGCTTTATTCATACTGACTGTGTAAAGCCCGATCAAGTGGAAAAAGCTGGACACAAATTAATGCAGGTTTCTAGTTTAAACCTGGAAAAATACGGGCTACTTTTCGGGATACTACGTTCGGGTAAAATTCCTGAGTTTTCATAATATAGGATACTTAAAGTTATTATTATTGTGAGCCTAAAGAATCCCACTGAAGCTACGGTATTCCTTAAATTTATGTAATAAATATATATTTAACTAAAGGTTAAAAAAAATGTCTTTATAACGACAAATAATTCAAACTACCTGCATCTGAAGATAATTTATTACCTCAACAGATCGCTTGACTGCATTACGCAAACCCTCTAGGGTACAACCACGATCCATGAGCCTCGCTTCATTGATCCTAATGACCTTAGTTGATAATGTCGTTTGACTAACTCAT
>OX382343.1:15275544-15443044 GCA_947507615.1 Hemithea aestivaria | reverse complement strand
AGCCCTTAAATTAAAGAAAATGGGAAGATGCGGCATAGAGCTATTGTTGCTATGCCAAACTTAGGCCTGTTGGATTGGAAAGTGTTGGTTGCCGCCGCAGAAAAAATGTGCCCCGAGCCTAATTGAAGCGGCCCATGTCAGAAACGTCGATACCATATCTTCCTATCTATTTTAATCTATAAAAAACCCTTTTCTTTAACCTCGCAAACACGAGAGCGAAGAAATTACTGAAAATATGGGTGTTAGTCTTTAAAAAGTGTTATGTTAAGCATTTAGTACAAAACAAGCACAATTTACAAGTTAAAAGAGACGTTAAGTTAAAAAGTAGTTCTCAAGTGTATTATTTAAGAAGAACATCTGTGTTACATTGTGTAGCACACACTACTGTAATATAGTTAGATATCGCAACCTATAAGATAATGATGAAGCTATGTTCTTACTAATGTATAAATGAATTCGGCAAAGCCCTGCATGCTTTGTTTTAATAATAATTTATAGTACACATGATTTAGTGTTCAAATTTAGCCGATAAGTTATTTGCTGGTTTGAAGCTGATGTCGAGTCGATACAGATAGCATACTGAAGTTACAAACTCTTAAGAAACTGTAACGTATAATTATAAAAGGTAGGTAATGATTCTATGATGCGATCAATATGACAAATTAAGTAATAATTTTCCATAAATATGATGTAGACTTAAACAACTAGCGTTTTTCTACTTTTCAACTTATGCGTAAATTTAAAAATATTAAACTTTTATTACGCAATTTTTTAAATAAAAATAGGTGGTCTTAATCCTATTGAGATTTTCGGCAAGAATTGTTTACACAAGTCTAAATTTTTCTAGCTACACATCAGAAAAAATAGCTCTCAATTTAGTTTCGTACGCACGGTGCCTGCCATTTTCCTCGTCCCATGTATTGTAGCTACACAAGTAGCAGTGAATATGCAAACAGCTGAAGTTTGCACCGCGCGTGTTATGTCTGCACATTATATTATCATCCACTACGCTTGCCACATTTACATAACAGCTGAGACTTCAAGCTCTTTTGTAGGCTGCAGTGGGTTACTATCATCAATATATACTCGTATAATAAGCGGCGATCACAATAGGCCAATAATGGCCGCAGTGATATAATAGCCTCACAAAAAATATATATATATATATGTATACTCGTATATATTATAATAAGAACTGGTCGGTGTCTGCGTATATTGAAGATATTTCAGAAAATCTATATTATTTTAGAATATGATAGAATTGTGCGCGATGAACTTAGAAACGGCTTAACTATAATAGCAACCTATGAAATTATATTATTCACCTAAGAATTAAAGAAAACTTTAAGACTGGCGTTTGTAAACTGCTTCTCAACACCATAAAAGAATTTAAAGAATAATATATTATGATATTGTAATTTATTGTGATTGTAGAGACATACTATTATAATGTAATTAATTTTGACTTAATAATGTTTTAAATAATGTAGAGGTAATTGGACTAAATTTATGAATCACATGATATTTTGCACGTAGCAGACGTGACGTAACGTGCAGACGAAATACGAGTATATTGTGTCGAGACATAAGTATACCAAAATATGTATTTCCTGCAAATAAACTATTTGATTTGATTTAAAGTACTTTTACTAATTGGTCTGTAATGATATAACAAATAAATTCATTTTTTTTAGAATTCTCTATGACTTTTTGTAACTATGTCAGGGTTCCGTAGCACTCGATGAAATCCCCGCGAGTAATCTCGCTTGAATCTTGTACGGAACCTATAATAGAGCAACTTGAAACTTTACCTTCTAAGTAGCGAGATGCTTGTATCGTAAGATATACTTATACGTACAGTCGAAAGCAGAAATAAACTATTTTCTTGTGCAATATTACTTGACTAGTTGTAACCGCGATTTTACCCACTAAAACTTTAGTCATATTATGTACCTAACATTTTAGAGTCTAAGTTACCCTATGTGCCAAATTTATGTTCAATCACACACATACTCACACACACACACTCATATTATAAATACGCACTTTTGCACGTCACACATTCATACTTTTGCATATTATTAGTAGAATTTACGTGCTATTTCAGTTCTAAATACTTAGTCATATTATTTTGCTTTACCTACTAGATTTTTCTTAATTTATAATCAAAACCTTATTAATATTTATATTTTGAGTTTTATTTTGAGGTAAATTCTAAATTAGATCATTAAAATTTAATTATAATAATAGCCTGAAATACGACGAGCACGTAGAGTACCTACTTTGGTGATAGATGGTAATTAGGATCTAGCATAACTTTTTAGTTCTTTTATGAGAAAAGTTTGTTTCTATAAAGTTTTTGAAATAATGTTTAAATATTAAGTTAATTTAGCAGCGGAGTGTACAAAAGATCGGTAATGTGAAGTTTGCAGGATAACCGGCGCTTTCTTAATAAAGTCTCGAGTTAAAACTCCGTCTCTACCGTGAGAGGCAGATTATGTTCTAAAGCTTCTTAAAGTTACCCCGTTCCGTGATGTTCAGTGAAGCCAGGGAGATTTATCCCGCCTTCTAGGTTTAGTCTACCATCTACTGCCGCAACGGCGTTTAACATCGTGCGAAATCGTGGTCAAAGGCTAATCTATTAATACATTTTTAAAAACCCCGCTCTACTTAGTGCACGTGTGAGCGCGCATTGTAATATTAGATTAGATAGGTAGCTCTTTATTGCACACAATAATTACAAAAAAAAAAACAATTAACATAAATACATTTGATTTAAAAACATGTTACAATTGGCGGTCTTATCGCTAATAGCGATCTTTTCCAGACAACCAAGAGTTTTATTCTAATTTTTTTAACAGCACTAAGTGGTTAAACTTAAAACTTAAGCCGCGTCTCCAGCGCGTGTTTTGATTCAAACATTCAACAAAAACACGACAACATTTTAAAAAATCTCGGCGATTTTGATGAATATTAAATTACTACAGGAGTGGTTTAAGGCAAATGGTATCATTCTCAATCCAGATAAAAATACAGTAATGAATTACCAGAGCAAGAAGGGACCGAGGCAGTATAATAATCAAGTAACAGACAATGTGTTTTTGGGGTATACTATAGATTACACCATAAGCCATGCAAACCATATTGATAAATTATGTAAAAGTCTCTCAAGCGCTAACTATGCACTTTTGAAATTAAAACCTCTTGTAGATAAATCCACTTTGATATCTGTATATTATGCATACATTTTTTCTAAAATAAATTACGTAGTAACAATATGGGGAAATAGCGCAGTTGTTCATAATATATTGAAATGTCAAAAGAAATCTATTCGAATTATAATTTGTGGCCTTAAAAAACGGACTTAAGTAAAAAAATATTTTAAAATAAATAAAATTTTGACCATTATATCATTATATATTTATAGAAGCCTTCTAGAAATTCATGGACAAAAAGATTCATTACCAAAAAATATGGACACGCATAGTTTCAATTTACGAAATAAACATAAACTCTTCTTACCGCGCACTAGGTTGACAAAAGTTCAAAAACAAGGAATGTACACAAAATTGCAGATGTATAACAAACTACCTAAACGTTTAAAGGACTTGCCGATGAGTACCTTTAAACGAACATTAAAGAGATTTTTTGAGCGAAACCCTTTTTATAATATTAATGAATTTATGACTATGCACCTATTGGAATCCTCATTTTTGTATAACGATGAATGACTCATTCTGACATATCTATTGAATATTTTAAAGTGTTACTTTGTTGTTTTCATTTTTCTTGGACATGTCAATTGACATTTTTGTTGATTTTCTTCTTGTTATTAGGATACAGTATAAATTTCAGTTAAAAATGTTATTATTTTGATGATTATTATTTATTTTTTATTATTGAAATCCAATTAATTTTTTTATTAACTTGCAATACAATAAACATGTCAATATTGTTTATTTATATACTTTTGTTTATTTATATATTAATTTAAGAGTTAATGAATGTACCTGACATGCCTATAATAACATTACTGTTGTTTGGTCAATAAATGATTCTATTCTATGCTATTCTATTCTATTTATATTATGGTACGTGCTTTCCATCAGGTATGGAAACCAAAAACATTGTTGGAGCAAACGAAAAATGTAGTTTGACAATGTTTTGTGAAAAATGTTGTGATGTTTTGTTGAATAAACATTCAACCAAAACACGCGCTGGAGACGGCTTTCATTAAACACACGAGTACACCTTTTAGCAAAATAAGTCACGTCATAATTTTTGAATATATTTTTATCACAAATTTAGAAATTTGTCAATGACAATTTTTATGTTCGAGCACTTTCCCTCAAAGCCTTTATACGATTGTTGTTGCAAAGTCGTTAGGTTTATGTCTTAGTCTCAGCAATGTCTTATGTCCCACACCTGTGTCTCATTCACCAAAGAATTAAACCTTTTATGCTTTTAAGCTTACTTTTATACTTTAACATTACTTTTTACTAACTTTTAATATGTTTGTAAAAAGAAAATCCTTTCTTATGTAAACTAAAATATTATAAATTTAAAAATATAGTTTAACTAAAAAAATAAAGACATTCGACATTATTAACATTACCTAACTATTATTAAAAAATCATTAAAATTTAAATACTAATTAAATAAAAAACGTCGTTGAGGTCATGACCAGAAAAAAAAATATAAATATGGTTATATTTTTAATGCCAAGAAGTAAAAAGACCTGCCTTGAAGATTCTCATGTATTATAATTTATTATTATTTTTATGCTAAGAAGTAAGAAGACGAGCAAGACGCTCTCCTGATTGTAAGAGATAACGCTGCTAAAGCTAGATATTATGTAAAAGAAATACGTGACTGCAATCAGTCATACTGCAATTGTCTGACCTATCCACGCATAGCTCAAACTGCAGAAAGCTGAACAAATTGAATTGAAACTTGGCACTGTAGATAACTAGTAGTTCGCCTCGAACTGTGACCTCGCAGCCCAATTTCCGTGGTAAACCTTAGACTTTAGGTCTCGACTAAATATATCCTAATACAAGAACTTTAACATTAATATTAAAACTCAAAATATAAAAATTCTGAGAAATTAAAACTCAATAAACCTACGTACCGAGATTTTTTGAATATAATCCTTTTTAGAATTTCGTTCCTCTGAAGGAAAAAACGAAACCCTAATAAATAGGATCACTTGGTCATCCGTATGTCTGTCAAGACCAATTTATACTCTACATCCCGTAGAATTGTATATTTTTACCATAATACACAGGTCTATAGCCGCTTGGTGCCCGTTAAATTAAACTTCTGAGTTAACGTAGAAAAAAATACACCCGTTTATCCTTCAAAAACGTACCTACATTTTTTTGACCTTCTGAATAAATCAACATTCATAGGGAACTTGCCGTTACCATATATTTATGAAATTTGGCAGACTATAAGTACACAGCCCGCGATGCATTATGGTGTGCTCGTGCACCTTTATTGTTGAATGTGCCGGCACAAACAATTACTTTAGGTTTTAAAAAGTTATGCAGACTACTCAAATAACCTTACTGCCACCGAGAGATCTCTCAACTCTAAGAGTTCGCTTTGCTCGGTCGATGATATTTGTATGTATTCATATAAATTATGTATTTAAATTATATTTTATCATAAAACGATTCAGCGAGTTTTTTTATTCTATCACCACTTCCACAGACATTGTTACCTGCTTATTATTGTTTATGGTCTCCACTTTCGTGTTTTGCCAGTGGCCGTAGCATGCCACACAGAATCCCGACCAAACTTCAAGAGTAGAACTGTCATCACATACATTCACAAAACTACAATGTATGGTATGACAGTTCTACGCATGACATTTCAGCGGGATCTCGTTTGGCATGCTACGACCACTGTAAAATATTATTTTACTTGACAGCGAGTTATAGTCCGGTACATTGTGTTCGGGATAATTTATACAAAATTTTAGGCAATGTGACGTAGTTATGTCGTCATAATTATATTATATAATATTATATAATATTATATTATAATTATGCCTATACTACTAAGTCCAACTTTGGTTGCTTGCCATTAGCGATGGGCGTAAAATAACGCTATTAATAAGGTTTTTTTTTAAATAACTTTTTTACTTTATTTTCATACTACTTAAATTAAATATAACATTATATTTTATCGATCGAGCGAAATGAGGTTTATAAAAAGATTAAAAAAACAGCACATAACGTGTACTTACCTACATGTATGTGACACCTATTTCAATAGCAAACTTTAGGCGGCCGGACTATAATTGACGCAATTATTGGTATTACGCAATGTACTAAAAAATTATATGAAAATAATTATAAATAAGATATATTGAAAATATGATAAATTGCTTGAAATTCTCGAATTATTGGACTTTATCGCTATTAATTCTTTAACTTTATCAACTTGCTTGCTCTTTTTTGCCTATAGGATCTTTCTCAAACTTAATGTACCTAACAAATTGTGCAAAACATTATAATTTAATCATCTTCATAACTCTACAACCCTTGGATCGATTTGGCTCATTTTCGAACATGAGAATTCTTTTAGCTTATACTACTTGATCGCAAAGTTTCATTAAGATTGGAACTTTGGTAACGTTGAAATTAAGCATTTTCTAAAACTCTAGAACCCTACGACCGATTTGGCTCATGTTCGAACTTAAAAATTCTATGGATTTATATTACGCGTTTGCAAAGTTTCATGCAGATTGGACCATTGGTTTTCCAGTTATCGCGTAACAAACATACATACAAACATACACTTTGGCTAATATATTTGTGTCGCTTATAAAAAATGTGTGTATATGTTAGAAAAAAAATTATCAGCGCTCCAGTTTTGAAATAATCGTCAGACCTATCGTAAAGACCTTAAGTCACCTATATCTCTGCAACCCTGTAACCTATTTAGCTAATTTTTTCACTAAAATTATTCAATTAACCTTCTTAACTTGTGTGTAAAATTTCATTTAATTTGGATTAACCGTTTTCAAGTAAACGTCAACCAAACTTAAGCACCAGAGGTCAAGCGTTAAACTGGTCCAAACGCAGGCATTTCGCGGCTTTCGACTCTAAGACCTCGCTTCGCTCGGTCGATAATATAATGCCGTATAGATACATATACGAGTATAGATAACGCATTATTGAAACAGAAAAATATACAAAAATACATTTAAAAAACAAAACGCAATAATCAATGTGTTACAATTTTAGCGGTCTTATCGTTAAAAACGATCTCTTTCAGCCAACTATGCAGAGAGTGGAGAATATTGCTATTCACAAGGGTTCGTGGTGTGATGAATAATCATAATATTATTTTTCAATATTTTCAATACATAATAATTTATCAATACGAGCAAAGCTGCAAGCAAAAGCTAGTATAAAATATTTATAAAAATAACACCAATCACTTGTTTATGACCGTAAAATCCTCGTAGGTACCTCAAAGCCGAAACAAATTCCATTTGATCCCTAAAAATGTCGTCGCAATCGGAAATTTTTCCGGAGTTTTCTGGAGCAATGCGATGTCTTCAACAAATCATTTTTCCTCGGAACTCGTCACGGGATAATCTGATTACAATTATAAATGTCCCAGATCTTGATATTATTTTTATTAACAGTTTTCACAAAAAGGCCCTCGGCAGTTTGCAATTATTTAGGATTTTTGTTTTTTTTTTTTTATGTATCTACTTGTTTATGTTAACAGATTATGCTCTCTCGTAAAAGCCTAAAATTGCACTTTGAACATTATTTTTTCTGTTTTAAAGAGTTTAAACTTCTGATACTATTAAAATTGGTTCGAAAGGATGTTTTCTAAAATCTGCATCACTTGATGTAGTGTATATTCAAAGACACAAAACCTGAAATATTTCACCATTATTGCACTCTAGCACACTAATAATAATATACTCGCAAAATGATTAAAATGCAAAAAAAACATGGAGCTGTAACAATGGCGTACCCACAAAAAATTGGCACAATGTTGTTTGCGTCATATATTTCTTAGTGATAAACAAAATGTCAGTAAAAATTAATTCCAAAGAGCAGTAATTCACTCAAAACTAGCGCCACAAACAACACAAATGAATAATAAATCAAGCCACAGAGCAGTCGTTTATCTCACACCTACTCCGCAAAAATGCAATAACGCTACCACATTCCACTACTCTGTGGCTTTTCACTCCAGATGAATTATTATTCTAATTTGGAATTGTATTAGAGACTACTTGATTGTCCTATATAGGATACATTGCGTGTTACTAATACATGTTTTTTCTTTTACAAAAAAGTATGAAGACGAGAAAGATGCTCTCCTGATGGTAAGGATTACGGTGCCCATTATAATCAGTACAGTTTCACCCAGGATTTTACGATGACGTAAAATTACAGGTGCACTGCACCAAAACTAGTCGACCACCTGCAAAGGAAGTCTCCCCCCGGTAATTTTTTATATTTTTTTTATGCAACGAAGTAAGAAGACGAGCAAGACGCTCTCCTGATGGTAAGAGATAACGCTGCCCATAGTACAGTGCTACCCAAGATTTTACATAGGGAAAATTCTGGGTGCACAGCGCCAACGCTTCTTACTGATATTACTTATTTTACTTATATTATAAACGTAAAAGTTGGAAGAATGTACGGATGTCTGGATGTATGTTTGTTACTCTTTCACCCCTAAACGCGCACCCATTTCACCGATTGAGCTGAAATTTGGTAAAACTGCTGAGCGCTGCTCGTACAATATTATTTTTATATTTAGCCTATGTTGTCCCACTGCTGGGCAAAGGCCTTCCCCAAGTCTCTCCACATATCGCGATCAAGCGCCGCCTCTTGCCAGCCCGTCTGGTGTGCGTCCAGATCGTCACACCATCTCTTCCGGGGCCGGCCGCGACGACGTCTTCCATCTAATGCCTACGTATAATATAATAATTAATATAACTCAGCAATGGTTAACGAACAAGGATATAATGTAAATCAGTAGTGGCGAGGTATAACAATATGCAAACGGTGTCAGGGAGCGCAGACAGGGATTTGTGTCCAGTTCTCTATGTACTAGGTACTCTAGGGAGGGGAGATGTCACTAGATTTATGACGTCACCACTGGAGAGTAAACTATTTAAACTGTATTAGATCCGTGAATCGTTAGACATTATTAAGAACTTTTTTTTATTATTTTATATGGTTACTAATAAGAGCTCTACCGCATTAAATTCGTTCCATTTTTGAACCCTGTCTTCATTATCCGTATTATCCGCCTGTTGAATATACGTTAGTCCAATATTATTATAGAAATTAGAAGAATATTATAATATTCTTATAATTTCTATAATAATATTGTCAAAGCATCACAAAAATAATAATTATTATTTTTGTGATGCTTTGACAATTTGCTCAAAATTGTAATGTGACAATAGCCAATGTTAACCCCTGTGTGCACTATACAAATGAACCCAAAAAGTGTAACCACTAATTTTACATTTTTCTATTTTATTTATACTCTACAGCTCGTTCGCAAAGCACCCTCTATAAGAAGAACGAGCAAGAAACTTATAAGGATGGCATTTTTTAAATATAATGTGTTTACAATGTTTATATCTTGTAGAAGTTTTGTGAAAAATGTGGCTTCTAAATAAATGACTGGTCTATTGAGATGAGTTGTTGATCTAGTGCTATTGAGGACTATGGCGCCTTATTATTACTCAAACTAGTCGTTATTTTTAAACCCCCATTGATCTAGATGTGCGATTTATATATATATATTTTTATGTTTTATAATAGGTGAGTGGCTACTGTCGCCTATGGATACCTGCAATACCAGGGGTACCGCTGGTACGTTGCCTACCATTCAAGACTCTCTTCACTTGCCTTTTGAAGAGTCATAATGTGGCAACACTAGCAAACGCGCACGTATGCGCTTGCAATGAGATTAGGGCAAGCGGAGTGTACTTCCCGCTTGGGAGGTGTTACATGCCACTTGGAACAGAGCTGAACAAACATACATTTGCATCGCTAACTTGCAGGTCCGGATTCAAGATATTAAGGTATTCATTGCAGGGTCTTCAACTTCGCTTAAACAGTTTAAGATTTTTGAAGAGTAGAGAAAATTTTATATTTTAAAGCTTACCACTTTGGCCTATTTGCTTACTGAGGCAGTTCTAAACTTAAACTTTTATAATTTTTAGTTTTAGTCGTGTTCTTACCGTCGACTCTACTCGACATTTTAGAGGAAAACGCTATTTAAAATAGCCCTTTTCTCAAGAACCATTTTGAAACTTATACCCTTAGTTTAAAAAAACAGACTTTATTAATGTGAATCATAAAATTATTAGTGTTCAAAAAGCTTGCAGTGAGCTATGGGTAGGGGATTAAGAGAGATTAATAATAATAATGGATAATAGTCCTGTCACTTAACGGAGACTGTATTTGAACCCATTTTCTATTAGAAAGACTCACAGACAGAGTCCGATAAGTGTCACCCATTACATTTAAATTAAAACCTCATAAGCGCGTTGGACTTTTTTGTCTCCGTGTACACCTATAAAAAGGACCGGGTTTAGCCCCTGTTTAAGAGTGACATAATTGATTATAAAATTTAAATCATTTATTCAAATAAGCCATATAAATAGCATTTTTGCACGTCAATAATTGTTACTATATTAGTATTTAGGTATACATTGTTATTTATGGAATAAATAATAATAAATTAACATTGAACATATTACGAGTACATTGGTTTCCAGGCATCCTTGTCATTTATATATTCATCGGTAGTGTAGTATGCTTTCTTTAATAAAATGCCTTTAACATACATTTTGAATTCGTTTTCGTTAAGACCTGTTATTTGTATAGGTATTTTATCATAGAAGCGGATACTATTTCCTAAATGTGATTTATAATTAGTTTTAGAAGTCTATAGTAAGGTACAAAAATCTTGTGTTTATTTCTTGTGTTAAATATTAAGTCTGAATTTATCAAGATTTTTGCGGACATACATTATATCTAAATATATAAAAGGAAAGAGTGACTGATTGACTGACTGATCTATCAACGCTAAGGCTAAACCCTTCAACGGATAGGGTTGAAATTTGGAATACAGATAGGTTTTATGACGTTGACCTCCGCTAAGAAAGGGCAAGCACGCGGGCAAGGCCGCGAGCATAAGCTAGTTTTCATATATGGTAGTGATGGTAGTGTGAGTACATTAATATCTTTAAAATATTGTCTTAAGGACATATATACTACCTTAAGGACATATAACAATAATTACGTCCCCACTACCCCCGTCCGCGCCACCTTGTTCCATCCCTGGTGACTTACAATAATGTTATGAAGTATGCTAAAGATATTACTGACTGACCAACGGGATAATCTTGTAAGCTTTTCTCTCAGATTGTTCGCTGATAACACAAACATTTGTTCGTATTCGCATGAGTTTGTCTGTTCTCAGTTCTATGTTTGATTAATCTTTGCACGATTAAATATCGCCATCCCCGGCGAATAAACAGATAATAACCATTGTCTTGTTTTTGCTTTTATTTCATAATCGAATTCAATAGGTTCAAATCAAATACAAGTACTCAATTTTTTTTATATTTCTTGTAATAAATAAAAAAGTTATGCATCTTAAAAGTTCTGGTTATTGGAACAATAAATGTTGTAACAAAAAATAGGTTTATTATTTTTCCTATAAAGTTGAGTTTTTGCAGTTATCCGTTTATTTGCCAGGGACGGCGATATTACTTCATCTATTTGAAACGCGCCATTTTTATTTTAGTCTTTATTCTATTATATTCACAAAATCCACTTATCTTGAATCTTGATATAATAGCGAGGCGATATTATACTGAAAATTATACTTATTTATTTAATTGCACAAAGATCAATTTGTTTGCTTTTATATTCATACTAGCTGCGCCCAGCGGTTTTACCCGCTGTTCTGTATAGCCTATATTATGTTATTCCGTCTTCGTTCCGTCTATATGTTGGGGTGTAAACTATCTCTTTACCAAATTTTAGCTAAATCACGTTTAGGCGTGAAAGAGTAACAAACATACCTCTAGATACATTCTTACAAACTTTCGCGTTTATAATAATAGGATAAAATAACCTCCTCTTGAATCAGTTCGGTATAAATATTTTTCCTGAAACGTGCTAAATAAAATGCTACTTTCCATACACACCTGCCATTTGTCTTCCAAAGGAGGCTGTATGCATGATAACAATAAAATATGAATGAGTTTTATAACGGGAAGAGAGCGATTAAGGAACGTATTCATTATTGCGAACAATACAATGGAATAGAAAAACACTTAATTGCAAACCAAAGTACAAAAACTAGTTCTAAATAGTTTAAATTTAGTTTAATTTTTAATTCTAGTTCATTGGGTCCTTAGAGTCCGGAAGTCCGGGAAATTTATCTCAGCGCTTGGTCGAGGCGACGTGTGACCGAAATGCTGGGGTATATTTGTCCCAATGTATAAGTTTTGCCATTCAACGTGGCAATGCTGCCAGCATTCTGGGCACTCTGTCATCTGACAGTGGTTTGGAACACTTGAACTTTCTGTAGATCGGCTTGTGGCCGATCTGTGGCTAATAAAAGTGTTCTTTACTGCTGTAGTAGCTGTAGTATTGTTATTATCTCTGGCGGTATTATCGCATAAAGCAGTCTCTTACTGTTCATCCTTTCAAATACAGATTAATAGAATTTCTATGAACGATGGAATTAATTGGTAACAAACAAAAAAGTCGACTTGAGAACTCGTGTAGATCCTTTATTTTACAATCCGCTAAAAGTTACACATTCCAACGAATCCCGCCACAAGTATGGACCGGCGAAAACTCTGTATTACGTTTAAAAGGTAAAAATAGAGAGTTAAAAGGTAGAATAGCTGGAAAACATGTTCAACCCTGGTTTAAAATTCAATTTTGTAACCATTTTGTTCGGTGAAAATTCCTTAAAGTGTGTGAAAAGTCGAGGGCTATAAACCGTCAGCACGGTGTAGTGAAAACACGGCTTAACACTTGGAAATACGTAAATGCCGTTATATTATTACTGAATGTGAACCAACACAGAGTTTTGAACCTTTATGTTGTACGAATGGAGGATTTTCTTTAATATGTACTTGTATTTTTTGGGTTTTTCGTTCGATATTAAATTATGCTTATTTTGCTTTTGTCTAGATTTTAAAGTAATCTAAACCTAAATGGCAAGTAGAACAGTTTTGTTTTTCTTCAATTAGATCTATAATAAATTCGATTTTACGTTTATAATGCAAACTTTACGTTAAATCAAGAAAAAACCTAAAACTTATACCGAACAAAATATTCCTTCCGAAGTAAAAACCTACTTGGCAACCATCTGCGGCATGTATTGCCCATAACTACCGACCTTTTACTTTTTGCCACTAAACCCACAGAAATATGTATCGGCATAGATAGCGTAAGTTCACTTATGAGTGCCTTTTATGTTACAGTAAGTGTAAAGCTCCATTTTTTTGACTGACGGTCCAATTATTATCGGAATGCTCTGAACTCTGTATTAGAACAAGTTTCTGGCGCTTCGCCGACCGCTCCTGCAGCATCCGCGATTTGCTCTTCGAGTCACGCATCGTAGACGTCTGTTCAATTCTAACCTGATAAGCTGATGTCGGAATGCCCTAAACTCTGTACTTATTATGGATCTGTCGACCATCACTTCTGAATGTGACTTATATGAAAAGGTACACTGTCTATTAGTTCAATAAACTATAGGTCAAATGAATCTAGTTGAATAAACCGTAGATGAATCGTCTATTATAGATTTAGCGACGGTTACCAACCACCATCAGACGGGTCGTCTTTGGTTACTATCTTAAACTAAAACTCAAACTCAAAATTAATTTATTCAAATAGGGTACAATGGAGCACTTTTGCAAGTCGATTTTACATTTTTTCTATTTTAATACTCGTTTGTTCGCAAAGCACCTCTATGAGAAGAACGAGCGAGAAACTCATAGGGGTTGCTTTTTTTAATGTGTTTACAATGTTTATCTTGTTACTGCTACCATATGTATGGCATATATATCGCATAAAAATGGCCCTTGGTATTCACTAACGGCTACTATCATGATAAATATACGTGCACTATCCCCCATCTTTTATCCATTCGTAGTGGCACTAACAATATAAAAATTATAAAGGTCTCTCGAACAGAATCTTGCTGGAAACACGTTTATTGCGGAACCCTCATTTGCATTGTCGTAGAATTTACAAGTAGCTCGGTTACTTAATAAGCATAATAAAAGCTTTGCAAAGAATGACTTGGTAATTTTCAGTTTTTAGTTTTTTTTTTCATATTGCAGACCTCCTACCAAATGGATTGGCGACGACATAACTAACTTATCCATTCAGGATAGAGTAGCCTGGGTTATGACATAAAATTTAGTCAAAAAAAAATACGCGTCGACTTGTAAACCTCTTCCGTTTTTTCGTCGGTTAAAAAGCAATCTCCTTCAAGTTTAGCGCGTCTCTGTCTTACGTGCTCGAGTATTTTTAGGTATCATAACTTTTTACATTTTTGAATTTTTTTTTAGTAGGGATACTAAAATGGAAAATGTGCCATATACTGTTTTTCGTTTTAGAACCTAATCTTTACAATCCAATTTACCTTCAACTATTATTATGACATTATATTAAAATTTAAACAAATGGGCAGGTGATTCGAAACACCAGCAAGTTCATATCAGACTTAACATAACGCTCCTTTTGGTTCGCTCATTTTCCCATGTTTCTCACCGTCCAGTCTATAGGCGAATAAAAAAACGTCCCACAGTCGTATATTTTTAACCCCCGACGCAAAAACGACGGGGTGTTATAAGTTTGACGTGTCTGTCTGTCTGTGTGTGTGTGTGTGTGTGTATGTGTCTGTCTGTGGCATCGTAGCTCCCAAACGGATGAACGGATTTTGATTTAGTTTTTTTTTGTTTGAAAGTAGAGTTAGTCGAGAGTGTTCTTAGCCATGTGTGGTGGAAATCGGTCCAAGATGGCCGCCGTTACAAAATGGCGGATTATTTTTTTCTTCCACGACCCCCTCAATATGGGTATCAAATGAAAGGGCTTAATGAGTAGAATACAGCCCATTATATAAAATTTAAAATCCAAGATGGCCGCCATCAAAAAAATGGTGAATTACGTATTGCGTTAGGGGTTTTTTAAATTTTTAATTTAATTCACTTGTACTAAAAGCAGTAACAAAAATCCACAAAACACAGATAGGTTATCAGCGCGCAGTTGTGTTGAGTTGGGAACAGTTTGAATCCCGGGATTGGCTCTCTATAACTTTGTTCCTGTAATTGAGTTCGTTCGAGTTTGTTTACGTTTTCACAGATTTTTAATCAAAACTTCGCTTATTGGCAGGAATAGGTGTTATCGCATCCATCTATAAGTTATTATTTATTTGTTAAAGGACGGCTCCTTGCGTGCGACTGTCTTGCTCTCTGCATTTTGTTCGTATTTATATTATACTAGCTTATGCTCGCGGCTTTGCCCACATAGCAAAATCCTTTTTTAGCGGAGGTCTACGTCATAAAACCTATCTGCTTTCCAAATTTCAGACCAATCCGTCCAGTGGTTTAGGCTGTGCGTTGATAGATCAGACAGACAATCAGTCACTTGAAAATTGAAATAAAAACTTTAATAAAATTGTAAAACTATTTCAAAATTAAAACAATGTTCATTGTAAAAATGATTCAATATTGAACTATTCACAGAATAATTCAATTTTTAGTTCATAAAACACCACATTCATAATCGAAATATATAAAAGGAAAGAGTGACTGACTGATCTATCAACGCACAGCCTAATTCACTGGACTGATTGGGTTGAAATTTGGAACATAGATAGATTTTATGACGTAGACCTCCGCTAAGAAAGGATTTAGTCACGCGGGCAAAGTTGCGAGCATAAGCTAGTATTATATAACTATAGATATTCCTATAATCACATTTGTAGGGACACAGTGCCGTCAACCTTCAATAAAGGCACAGAGAAAGTAGTTCAAACTAAACTATTGCTCTTTTGTCACTTTTATATTCGTTTTCTATTATTATTTAGCTTACTCTAGCGCCGCACTTCGCAAAAATGTTCGCTCAACATGATTATCTCAACCACGGTTTCGGACAATACGATGTCCTTCATCAGGTGTTCACGCCTGCGGTCATATTTGCCGTAGAATGGGCGAGATGGGGCGATGATAATATCTGGAAGGTCGCTAGGGTTGGGTGTAGAAGAAAGATGGAGGACCGAGTTAAGTGGCGTGCCATGGAGGAAGCCTATGTCCAGCAGTGGACGAACATAGGCTGATGATGATGCTGATGTAGCGTCCGTGGTCATACCTCCGACTTGTAAGCCGGAGGTCCTGGGTTCAAATCTCAGTGTGGCAAAGATTTTCGCCTGGACGCTACCGTGTTTCGGAAGGCACGTAAAACTGTGGGGCCCGGCTGTTTCCTATAAGATATGTAGGAGGCAGTCGTCAGGTCATGTTGCAGGAATCTCGGCGACTTGAAACTGCTACATATCTGTTGGCCACACGACCTATAATTTGTGATTTGACTCTAACAGTGTAAGTAGGGTAACCTGTTCTGTTGGAGTATAAACCCCAATTATTATTATGATGAAAGTACATACTCATATATCTATTCTGCATTATATCCCCTGTATTGGTAGAGCTGTCCAGTCGGGTTGGGGCCGGAATTGGCTCGCACCGCAACTTCGTTTATGAAATTGAGTTCCGAACGAGTTGGTCGCGGACAATCCACTGTTGTTTACATTTTTACATTTTCACGGGAATATTGTTTCGTAAGTTCCTTATTGTGGCTAGCGGCTGCTTTTACTATATTCTTCTTTACTGACTCAAGTATTGCAATTCTGTAGAAATTTACATAAAAATAATTTCAGTTTGGTCTCAATTTTGTATCATTATTTCTAGCTTTATTGTGTAAAGTTGGGTAGAGTTTAAGCATTTTAAAAGAGCGTCTTTATTTTTGGTAGGTTTTAACTTTTGTTATCCAACGTCTACAATTGGGAGCGAAAGTTTTAAATAAGATTATATTGTATGTCATCATTGATTATTTCCAACGAATTATTTCACACTAAACGATTGTATGTTATTATCATCTTAGAACTAAATGACTTACATTACTTAAACTAGTGTAAAATTGTACTTTCTGTTTGGCCATATTAAATTTGTTCTATCAGGTTATTAATAGGTTTAAACGTAAAAGTATTTTTATCATTAATTTATTATAAAATCCTGAGTGGTCATCTGGCTGTAATAACCCGTGACGCGTGACGTGACGTCCGGTGTCACGCCGCGTCATTAATCACCGACCTCATGTGACGCTCGTCTAAGGATATGTACCTCCATATATACCGAGAGTTAGTGTATTGTACACTAAAGTTTCGAGGTTGCTAGGTATTGAAGTGTGATGTAGCACGTCCCCACCTAGCGAAGAAAACGCTCTCTGTAACCTGCTAATTGATATTTTTTAACACGTCTTATGCTTAGGCTTAGATTCACTTTTTTCGGGATTTAATTCCAAGCTAGACGTCCTGGCTGTCTTCCAGACTTAAGGACATAATGTTATCAGTCAAATTACTCGGCGTACAATACACAATAACTAAAATATCTTAGGATGACAAACGCAGTGTAGTGCGGAGCAGATCTGTGTCTCGTCCCTTAAATAAAATCTAATTCATTCAAAGTGTAACATATTATATTACAACCACCGACACAGTTTGTCGTCACATGTCACACTACACAACTGGACGGTGTTATACCAAATGTGTCGAGTCACTAACTTTATTAAATATGTATTTACAGGCGCAGGGGCAGACATTGCTTTTTTTTTAAAAAGACACTAAATCACCTTTCGATTAATTACTTTAATAAATCACAATATTTGTGATCTCAGTAACAAAACGGTCGTTGATACAAAATTCCCGACTGGCGAGCGCTGTCTTTTATTGTGGTGGGGAGACCGACGCGACGGTGGGGTAGAGTGCACGTGACGACGCGATGACGGGTTGCCCGCTGCATCCGTTGTTTACATAATAATTGTAACTAACAGCAACGCCGTCATATTATAATATATCCAATGTACGTACTCGCGGCATCTTTCAATGCAATGTATCCTAATCTGTGTCCCATCCCTTATGACGCGTCTAATTCATTCAAAGTGTGACATGTATTACACCCGCCGACACAGTTTGCATGTCACACTATACAATTGGACGGTGTTATACCAAATGTGTCGAGTCATTAACTTCATTATGAATCTAATTTTGTTTGTTGTTCAGAACATTTAGGCTAATTTAATAAGAACTATTATTATTATACGGTATAGTTAGATCCAATTACAGCCCACTCATTTTATATTGTTTAAAAGATATGGATAAAAAATTGTATTTGAACCATACATCCAAAGCGTTAATCATAACATACTTAATATCAAATAACCATAATGACTAATTATAATTTGTCTTTTATAGTGAGATGTTGTCTTTCGAATACATAATACAATTATAAATACATAGATAAATTGAATTATTTTAATTTTAATATTCTAAATTCTCATTAATAAGTCATATAATTCATCTTATTTCCTATTTTTCTAATAATATTAAACAATATGTAAACTAAGCGCTTATATTTGCAAAACTAATAAACGTTTAGGCGTCCAATAAAAGCGCATTAATATTCATGCAGTGTTAACCGACAGCGTTTTCAGAGCGACAGGTATTACCTACAGTTTACATTGTCCCTCTAATATTGCAGCTAATTGCTAAAGGCCACTGAACAAGGCCTGTGGGACCATTAGATTTTGACAACATAAAGGCCAGTTTTCCGTCAGGGATACATATTTGACAATTTGGTCTTCGGTTCGGTTCCCTGACAGATAATTGAATAGCCCTTCGGGGTTATTCCGGTTCAAAATCGCTTCTCGTTGCTAGCGCCCACTGTCAAATTTTAACAAAATTTTGAAAAAATCTTGAAAATTCTTACGATGCCAGTACAAACTTAAATGCAACTTCAATTTTAGTAGTAGACTTGTCTTGCTGTCAAGTCAACTGTCGTCCCATACATTCACAAAAGTACAATGAATGGGATGACAGTTCTACTCTTGAAGTTTCTATGGGATCCCATGTGTCTACGGCCACTGAACAGGATATTTGCGAATATCAAAATAGACTACGTCTTTGGGGTAGACTTCCTATGCAGGAGGTCTTCTAGGTGGACCAACAGTGCCAGTTATCGACCGAGCGAAGCGAGGTCTTAACCCTTTCAGGACCATAAGACTAGGAGAGGTAATGTTATGGTTATTTCTGTATAATATGATCTTTTTGATGTCTATAAAACATATTTTAAAGTCAAAAAGTAAAAACCTATTTTAGTTTTTTTGGAATTTTATGGTACATGGATGTCCCTATGGTCGTTAACGGTAAATTTTATTCGAAATTATTTAGTGTTTTGTTTCAAGGCTAGAGGAATATGTAGGATCTAAAAACTTATTAAAAACGCAAATTTACTACCTATAATTATTAATTTATAAGAAATGAGTCAAGGTGCAGAATAAAACAATTCAATTGGTCGTATATTACAGGTGAACTTGCATATTATACAGGTGTTGTTAGTGCGATTATCTTTTGGAACGTGCACAATACGCGCATCGTTTTCTGTTTATCGTTTTATCGATGATTTGTAATAGGGTAGATCGTTTTATAGCTTTGCATAATATGTTAGATACTTACTCATTTTTTCAGGAAGCCACAGAGACTTGCCTGATCTACAAACAACCAATTAATCTATTCCGTGCTTCTCTGTGTACATGGTATATGCGTTGTTCACTGTTATATCAAAAAGGTCGTAGAAGAATAAGATAATATATTATAATCTATCTTCTTATTTTGACTTTGACCTGCGATCAAGCTCGTGTGTTATATTTCGTTGATCCATTAGACCAATGCCACCCATATTTTTATTGTAGTGTGATACGAAACATATTTAGTAAAAAATCGTACCTAATCGGGCGTTACGACTTTACCATGGTAATCAGCTGGAAGCTTGGCTGGTAGCCAGCTTGAATTATTGAAATGACATGATTGATCAACACTTGGTGCACTTTTATGCAACCACTCTTACCCTCCAGTCTAGCCAAACAGTGACCCTGTCCTAACGGGACAGTAAGAGAAGCTTTGCACATGGGTAGAATATACGGCTCTAACGGTGTAGGTACCGTTAATCACCCAGGTAGAAAGTTCACCCGAATTCACACGGATTTTTTATATGATACAAGAATGCATTTTATGACGACTACTTCTTATCTTCAGGCTATCCTAAGAATCTATATCGTTTTACAGTTGGCTGTTTATATTCATTACACGATATTTTTAAAGGTTTATGACTTTATTGAAATCGGTTATTTTTCTTTTATTGATATTGCTTGGTAACTATTCGGTTTTTTAATAACTATCATAATATTTTGTTCATATCGTCGTCCGAAAAATGTATCCCTTCACGACCATAGGGACAGTACTGTCCCTTTTTATTTATGACTTTATAGCTTTATTAGGGTCAGATTATCTAATAGTATAGTAATTTATATAAATAAACCATTAATCAGGCTATAGTTTTTTCATAAAATTAATTTATGATTCTCACTTTAACATCTTGTTAATCTTGTGAAAACTTTTTCATTTTCGCACCAGACGATATGTCATCTTTTATAGATTATAGTCACAATATAGTTCTACTTTTATGGGGCTGCTTGCTATGAATGGTTAAAATGGACATTGAAATATTAGAAAACAAAAAAATATTTGAAATTGGCTTAGTATTTATTTAGATATTTACAATTTTGTGTTTGGGACACGGGTGTACCCGTGGTCGTCAAAGGGTTAAAGTCGAAAGCCGCGAAATGCCTGCGTTTGAACCAGTTTAACGCTTGACCTCTGATGCTCAAGTTTGGTCGATGTTTACTTGAGAACGGTTAATCCAAATTAAATGAAATTTTACACACAAGTTAAGAAGGTTAATTGGATAATTTAAGTGAAAAAATTAGCTAAATAGGTTCCAGGGTTGCAGAGATATAGGTGACTTAAAGTCTTTACGATAGGTCTGACGATTATTTCAAAACTGGACCGCTGATAATTTTTTTTCTAACATATACACATTTTTTATAAGCGACACAAATATATTAGCCAAAGTGTATGTTTGTATGTATGTTTGTTACGCAATAACTGGAAAACTAATGGTCCAATCTGCATGAAACTTTGCAAACGCGTAATATAAATCCATAGAATTTTTAAGTTCGAACATGAGCCAAATCGGTCGAAGGGTTCAAGAGTTAAAGAGATTGCTTTATTACAATGAAACCGATGATCCAGTCTTGATAAAACTTTTTAAACAGGTAGTACAAACTAAAAGAATTCTCACGTCCAAAAATGAGCCAAATCGGTGCAAGGGTTGTAGAGTTATAGAGAATACAAAATTACAATGTTTGTCGATTATAATATTATGAGAACTGCAGGGATATTCAGTTATCCGTCAGGGAACCGAACCAAAGACCGAATTGTCAAAAATCGATACGACGTAATACGTCATTTCATACATTTTTGATAATTCGGTCCTAGGTTCGGTTCCCTAACGGATAAGTAAATAGCCATGTTGACTTACTCAAAATATTATGAATTTAAATGATCGTGCGGGTGAAACTTAAACCCATTTTTTATTCAAATAGTAGTCCAGTCAATGAGTGCCCAAAAGAGGCATGTGGATCGAAAAGTCGAAAGCAGAAAATCTAACTCAGGAACTTTGTTTGGACTATTCTATTAAAAGTCCCCACCCCTCCGAGGTGATCCCGAGGGGTGGGGGGGCCGAAGAAGGTCCCATTTTTAGGTTTTTTGCCTAAATGTCAAAAACTGGGCGTAGTACGATATTTTGTTGTACTACATTATAAAAGCTTTGAAATTTCCTACAACTTTGGCTTTAACACTTTTTATCTATATCCAATCGTTGTCCAGCTATGAGCCTCCAAACATGGTCTATTTTTAAGATGCTGAAATTAGTTTTCCATACAAAGTCGGTAAAAAAATCTTATATAAGTAATATTTGACCAACTTCTGGTTGTCGTACCATAATGAAACTTTGTAAATGTCTAGAAATATGATGACAGTTCAATAATTTGGTACCACTGAGCTGATCTGATGATGGAGCCAGGAGGTGTTTACTGAACCTCTTCAATGGCTATTAGTAAACCCGTCGAGTTTGGGCACATTACACTCGAATTGGCATAAGCAAAAAACCTATATATGTGTGTAGTATGTTTATGTTCTGAATAGTCCAAACAAAGTTCCTAAGTTAGTTTTTCTACTTTCGACTTTTCGATCCACATTTCTTCTTTTACTGGACTATAGACTACAGTGCTTCACTTTTACAAGTAAATTTTACAATTATTTAGATCTAAGTATTTTAAGACTCTACTGTTCGTTCGAAAAGCATATCTATGAGAAGAACGAGCAAGAAACTTATTGGGATTGTTATTTATGTGTTTATCACATATCATTATGCCATTAAAACCATCATTCACTCTAACATCTGCAAACATCCCTGACGCTCTGTAGTATCGAGACAGCGCCAAAGATCCGTTTTTTGTAAAGTTGTAGTTTGTAAAGTTCATCCACAAGTCTTTTGTTTAAAAAAATAATTAATAATTAGGCCTACGTTTGATCACATTATCCCACCTGATGGAAAGTGCAAATGTGATCGACGAGCTGCACGTATAAAAAGTCTGATAATGCCTTGAACAAGGACACTTGTCTTGCTCAGTAGCTGTAGATACATCTTGAAAACCTGCGAGCCTAGATGTTACGCGTGACTTTATTATGTGATGAAGTAGAAGTCGAGCAAGACGCTCTCCTGATGTTAAGAGATAACGGCTGCCCATAATCAGTACAGTGTTACCTAGGATTTCACAATTATGTGTAATTCTAGGAGCACTGCACCAACGCTTCTTACTCAAGAGTCATAAGATGTTAAGACTCTTTAGCCCAGTAATTTCACTAGCTACAGTGCCCTCCTACCGGAGCACAGTAATGTTTGCACATCACTGCTCAGGCGGTAGAATAACTGGCACTGTAGGGGTACCCACCTAGACGACCTCCTGCAAAAGGAACTCTCTGCAAAGGGACTGTCATAGCTCTGCGTTCTCGCTAAGTCTAAGTCATCATCGGCTGCTACGACAAAAATGTTATAGAATTAGCTACAATATCAATATAATAACTGTTGTAAATTTGCTATATAACACAAGTAAAGCTAGATATTTTTTCCCAATTTCAATTCTTCTAATGTCCACTGCATCGGCAACTTCTTCGTAAATAAGTGCTACAAACTATTAACTATGAAGATTTTTTGAGATTTTTTTTAAAGACTATAGTAATATTTATTATTTTATTCTATTATTTTCTGCAAGTGAATAAACACACAACCTTTCATATTTTATTATTATTGAAATTTTGATCACTACAATAAAATAGTCACAGAGATAAAGATTTTTTAATGTATATCCGTTACGTATTTTGAGTTTTAACATTACTTTCAATTTTGGCATTTTCCTTTCCTTTTACGAATATTATAGGTTAGAGTTTCCATACAATTATATTTCGTAGATACTTATAACTTTTACCCATGTATACCTATTTTGAGGGAAATTGGGTCTGCGAGGTCCCAGTTCGCGGCGAACTACTAGTTCTACCCTCTGAGCAAACATTACTGTGCTTCGGTAGGAGGGCACTGTAGCTAGTGTAATTACTGGCCTGATGACTCTTAAAATCTAGTGACTTTTGAGAAAGAAGCGTTGATGCAGTGCACCTAGAATTTTACATCATTGTGAAATTCTGGATAGCACTGTAATTATGGGCAGCGTTTTCTTTTACCATCAGGACATCAGGAGAACGTCTTGCTCTTCTTCTTACTTCGTTGTATTAAAAAAAACCTATAAGGCGGGATAAATCCCTCTTTAGCTCTGCTGAACATCATGCTGGAATATAGAGGTAATGATTCATAATGACCGCTTGGCGACACAGTTTATTCCAGTGGGTGGTAACTAGCCACGACCGAAGCCTACCACCAGGATAAAACCTATAGTAAGTTGTGGTAACCGACCCAAACTGGATCTCACATTGAATGAAGTTTTCTTATAGACATAGAACACTATAGTTAAAAGACGGATCTTGTTTCCGTTGTAATAATATGTGATAAAGTTGAAAAACACCCTTAACCGTGTTTTGCTGTGTTTGCTAAGAAAATTTAATATTTATCAACTTATAATAATTGTTGCCAAACACACCATAAATACGAATATTTGTTACAAATTAAATTATGTAGAATCTGTACTCAAAGAAATATGTGCATACACACACATGTGTACATTTTATATTTTCGCTCTTTGACATAAATCCAGCTCAGAAATACTTTGCGTACTATTTAGATTTTAATAAATTGCTTGATTTCAATCAGTGCCCGGTAAAAGCGCACTGTACATTTCTTTATAAATGAATATACATTTTATTTAAATGTTTTCACTTTATTTTTATTTAATTTTTTTACCCAGGGAAAATGCGTTACGCATCGTCACCCTGTGCCGGGGGCACAGGTTAGTATGGTAAGAATCTCTCGTATAAGAAGGGTGCCGCGCGGGTCCCTACTAAACAACCTGCGGATGTTCCTGCGAGATGCCATAATCCCGGGGCAGCGGGTACGCCGAAGCACTCGTCCTGCGTAATGTTTTTCGTGTAAAATTCCGAAGTCATTTCCTTGAAGCACAACAGAAAATGTACAAAAAATTACTTAAAATCTAAAACAATATATGTATAAAACTGAGTGCTATAATTGGCGGTCTAACCGCTAATAGCGATCTCTTCCAGACAACAGTGCAGGGAGAGGAGAAAAAGATGTACCTATATATCTTACTCCTTATTAATATTATAAACGCGAAAGTTTGTAAGAATGTATGGATGTCTGGATGTATGTTACTCTTTCACGCCTAAACGGGTGAACCGATTGAGCTAAAATTTGGTATAGAAAAGCTTAGACCCTGGAATAACATATAGGCTAATGTACAGCGGGTAAACCGCTGGACGCAGCTAGTATTATATTTTTAATCTTGGCCTTTGAACTGAAATTGCAATCACGGTCCAGCAGTATACAATAATATAAAAGCTACCTGAAGCAACGAGCTCACGAAGACAAGTGCATTTCAAATAAACCACAGGAAATCCTCGCAACTTCAACTGCATTTCCCTTACGTTTGAAATGTTACATTCGCAAAGGAGCAAACTAATCCTTTCACTCCAAGAATAAGATAATTACTAGAAATAGTTTCATTACGCACCTACCCATAGTAAGCCCACTTGCAACAAATATATACATCATCATCATCATCTCAGCCATTGGACGTCCACTGCTGAACATACTGCCGTGCAGAGACTAAACCGCAGTATTCGACATTTTGCCGATTTTTAGTTATATATGCCACCTTATTGCGCACAAAATAAGGAATACATCAATCTAACCCATTTGTCAATTAATAAATTTTAAGGTAGTAAAAACCTTGATTGAAAATAGTTACTGCGGGTCACATTTGAGCACTATTTATCAAAACACTATTTAAAATACAGTAAGAGCATTTACGTCTTTTGTGACCTATAGAGTCCCTAGTTAAAATGCAGTAAACGTAGTCAATATAACGCATACTACTGTTTTATTTACAAAAACCAAAAATGATTCATTAAACGAAAATGCAGTAACACGATAATGTACTGAAAATAATTATACTGCATTTTGGTTTTCGAATAACATTACTGACGAAATTGCAGTAAAATTTTTTTTTACTGCAGTATGGTTGGTTTTCTAGCAAATTTTAAAATTATAGTTACTACTGAATTTGCAGTTTAAGTTCATTTTGGCTGCATTCTTATCGGCATTTTAGATAGTCATTTTGGAATTTACTTCATTCGTTATTGATCATACTGCGATTTAGTATGCATCTACCCTTGATTCGTCGAGTAGTGAAAGCGTCAGTCGGATTAGATTTGATTTAATTTACATTACGCACAACAGTTTCATTGAATAAACAGGTTGGCCCGCCAAATCTAATGGCGTATAGCAATTCACTCAAATAGCACACAATTGTTATATTATATTGCTACTCTTATCAGACTTCAAAGATAAAGAATAATAATCCTACATTTTTGACTCCTTAGTTCGATTAATTTTTTATAAAAATGAGTAACGGTGTTGCATAAATGTAAAAAAGTTCAGTTTGGTTCATTTTTATCTAGTAAAATAAAATGCAAAACAAACACCAGTGTTTAAAGCAAAAGGTTTTCTTAATTCAAAATCAAACTAAAGAATAAATAACCACACAAGCCAGCGAAAGCAGAGAACTATCTACAAATACATACAAGGATGGGTAGAAGAAACTTTAAAATACTAATAGAATCGCCTCCTACTCAAGCCGCCTGAGCAGTAATGTCCAAACATTACTGTGCTTCGGTAGGAGGAGGAGGGCACTGTACCTAGTGAAATTACTGGGCTAAAGACTTTTAACATCTTATGACACTTGAGTAAGAAGCGTTGGTGCAGTGCACCTAGAATTGCACATCATTGTGAAATTTTGGGTAGCACTGTACTGATTATAGACAGCATTATCTCTTAACATCAGGAGAGCGTCTTGCTCGTCTTCTTACTTATCCACATAAAAAAAAGGTAGACACACCTAAGTCTTTTAACACCAAACTACTCATAACTTAAAAATAAAGACAAATATATTATGATAATCTTTTTATCGATACATCTGTAAGCAATCCAGATTTTCATTTTATGAACTGTCAGAATATTCTTAACATAGACAATATCAATATCTAGAAATCATTCTGATTATTACGAATAACGAAGAAAACGAAAATCGTTTTCTGTGAATGGAATTAATTGTAATTGATCAGGGAAATGCAAGTTTAATCCAAATTTCATAGTGTTGCTTAATCTGATATTGAGAAGAGAGAAACAAGTTAATTATTATTAACAGAAGAGAGAGAAAAGAGTAAATTATTATTACGATCCAGAGTTATTTTTACCATAGCACATTGTTTGTGAAAAAAAAAACCAAATAATGTATTTGGCTACACAATTCTCACAGCAATGTTGCCATCTCTTCCAATTTTGGTGTAAGAAAGACTCTGCAGACATTAAAAGAAGATAAGTTATGTGCCAGATGTGTTTAAATAAATAAATTGAATAGAAGATTAATAAATAAGGTTGCCTAATAGTACCAAAGTCATTTCACATGATAACGAATATAACTTAGGACATAAAATTTAAATGATAATTGTTTAAAGAAAGATTTGTAAAGCTACAGACACAAAACACACCTACATAAAATTATAGAAACAACCTCGCTATACCACCTGGAACAGAGAAACGTCAAAGTGCTACAATGATTTGAACAAGAATAAAGAAGTGAGCCACCAAGTCTTAGAATTCGGTTTGTCTAATTTTCGTACTAAAATTCTATAATTTTATTTGAAAGTATCATCCACCTACCGTATAAACTATCTAAATCGAAATATGAGACATAATTCTGACAAAACTGACTGAAAGCATTTATAAAAGCCTAAAATCCAACTTATATCAACACTAGCTTATGCTCGCGGCTTTGCCCGCATGGCGAAATCCTTTCTTAGCGGTTGTCTACGTTATAAAACCTATCTGTGTTCCAAATTTAAACCCAATCCGTCCAGTGGTTTAGGTTGTGCGTTGATAGATCTATATATTTAAAAGAAGAACATATATTGAAACTTATTTATTTTACATATTTTTACATATACTTGAAACATTTCATAAAAATAGTATTTGAGTTATTAATATACTGCTGAAAAATTTATTCAAGACATAAAATTAAAATGCAGTAAGTTCAGCTGGATACTGCAAATTAATTGTAAATGTTATACAAAAATTAGAAATTATGCAGTAATGTGTATTATTGCTGCACTTTAATTAGTTAATATATACTAATTTGCCTGTTGTAAGTAACACCATTTTCAAAAAATATTATTTTCTATATTATAAAACAAATATTTTCATTATTTTTTCTGCTTAAATTATACTGCTGTGGTATCTTGTTCCGATAGAAAAAAAATATTTATTGTTTTTTATACATAACATATAAAAAAACGGCTTCAAAACGTTTTTTGCGATTTTCTCGAAACCGCGATTTTGCACTTACTGCGGTTTAGTCTCTGCACGGCAGTATTATAGACAGCATTATCTCTTAACCTCAGGAGAGCGTCTAGCTTGTCTTCTTACTTCTTCACATAAAAATAAGGTAGACACACCTAAGCCTTTTAACACCAAACTACTCATAACTTTAAAATGATGACAAATATATTATGATAATCTTTTTATCGATACGACATCTGTAAGCAATCCAGGTTTTCATTTTATGAACTGTCAGAATATTCTTAACATAGACAATATCAATATCTAGAAATCATTCTGATTATTACGCATAACGAAGAAAACGAAAATCGTTTTCTGTGAATGGAATTAATTGTAATTGATCAGGGAAATGCAAGTTTAATCCAAATTTCATAGTGTTGCTTAATCTGATAAATGAGAAGAGAGAAACGAGTTAATTATTATAAACAGAAGAGAGAGAAAAGAGTAAATAATTATTATGTTCCAGAGTTATTTTTACCATAGCACATTGTTTGTGAAAAAAAAAAACAAATAATGTATTTGGCTATGCCCAACACAATTCTCACAGCAATTTTGCCATCTCTTCCAATTTTGGTGTAAGAAAGACTCTGCAGATATTAAAAGAAGATAAGTTATGTGCCAGATATGTTTAAAAAAATAAATTGAATAGAAGATTAATAAATAAGGTTGCCTAATAGTACCAAAGTCATTTCACATGATAACGAATATAACTTAGGACATAACATTTAAATGACGATCGTTTAAAGAAAGATTCGTAAAGCTGCTACAGACACAAAACACACCTACATAAAATAATAGAAACAACCTCGCTATACTACCTGGAACAGAGAAACCTCAAAGTGCTACAATGATTTTAACAAGAATAAAGAAGTGAGCCACCAAGTCTTAGAATTTGGTTTGTCTGATTTTCGTACTAAAATTCTATAATTTTATTTGCAAGTATCATCCATCTACCGTATAAACTATCTAAACCGAAATATGAGACATAATTCTGACAAAACTGACTGAAAGCATTTAAATATATAAAGTCAATACTAACTTATATCAATACTAGCTTATGCTCGCGGCTTTGCCCGCATCGCGAAATCCTTTCTTAGCGGTGGTCTACGTTATAAAACCTATCTGAGTTCCAAATTAAAACTCAATCCGTCCAGTGGTTTAGGTTGTGCGTTGATAGATCAGTCAGTCAATCAGTCACGCTTTCCTTTTATATATTAAGAAGATAAATAGAAACTTTTTTATTTAACATATTTTTACATATACTTGCCACATTTCATATGATAGTATTTGAATTATTAACATACTGCTGAAAAAATTATTCAAGACATACAATTAAAATGCAGTAAGTTCAGCTAGATACTGCAAATTAGTTGTTAATGTTATAAAAAAAATAGAAAATTTGCAGTTATGTGTATTATTGCTGCACTTTAATTAGTTAATATATGCTAATTTGCCTGTAGTAACTGACACCATTTTCAAAAAATATTATTTTCTATATTATAAATCAAATATTTTCATAATTTTTTCTGCTTAAATTATACTGCTGCGGTATCTAGTTCCGATAGAAAAAAAAAATTTATTGTTTTTTATACATAACATATAATAAAACGGCTTCAAAACGTTTTTCGCGATTTTCTCGAAACCGCGATTTTGCACTTACTGCGGTTTAGTCTCTGCACGGCAGCATAGGCCTCCCCTTTGGACTTCCATATGTACCGGTTGGAAGCGACTTGCATCCAGCGTCTTCCGGCGACCTTTATAAGGTAGTCTGTCCACCTTGTGGGTGGACGTCCTACGCTTCGTTTGCTAGTCCGTGGTCTCCACTCTCAATATATACAGTAGTAATGTAATGAGTAGTGTGCGCAAACAATACACCTCAATCCACAATAATACCTTGCCGTAATAGAGGTTTTAAACTCTTGGATTTTTTGCGTTTTGACTGAGAAATATAATTTACTTGCTGCGCCCAGCGGTTTTACCCACTGTACTTTAGCCTATGTGTTATTCCAGGGTCTAATCTATCTCTATATCAAATTTCAGTTCAATCGGGCTTTCCGTTTAGACGTGAAAGAGAAACATATATCCAGACATTCTTACAAACTTTTGTATTTATAATATTAGTAGGATATTTGCATATTATACGAGTACCATGATTATCATTATTTATTTTATTTTAAGAAAGCTAACTGCTAAGTAACATAAATAGAAATCTATATAAAAAAATAATGCAGGCCAATTACTAGCTTCCGCAGATACTATAAAATACTCTTTATGTTATTCTTCTGGTTTCTTTCTATTGAGTTTTATGTTGTCTTCTTTTATGTTATTTTTAAATCTATTATTAGTAAGCGTGCATGTCTATAACCAAGTGAGCTGTTAAAGGATTGAGAGAAGAGATAAAAAGGCATTACAGAAATACAGATGTTTGAAGAAACCTGCTACCCAAACTAGGCTCTAGACCCGTGCTATGGATAAAGAAGATGAAGTGAATAGGTGCTTCATTTATTTCTAGTAAGCTCAATCCAGTTACATTTCGCTGCCATGCTTTCGCCGTGTAGTATATTAAATTGAAGACAAAAGTCGCAAGTATCAAATGCAATATTCTAAGATATGAGGCTGTGGAACGTTCCAGCAAATATGGCTGCTCAAATACTCCCGGATTTATAAGACGAAGAATGTTTAATGCACTTTGAAATATTGCACTCTGAACCGGGAAACTACAGTTACTGTGCTAATATTATAACTGAACTATGATATGGTAATAAAATTTCGGAGTTTTCCGTTCAACAAAGACATTAAAATAAAATAAAAGTACTTTAAGCAAGCCTGTAGACGCCGTTGACTTTCTACTAATACTACCTACTAACGCGCAAAGCGAAAGTTTTTCATGTTTGTTACTCTTTCACGCCTAAATGAATGGACAGATTGAGCTGAAATTTGGTATAGAGATAGCTGAGACCCTGAAATAACATACGAGTATATAGGCTACTGTACTGTAAAACCGCTGACAGCACCTAGTTCTTGAATAAAAAACTACACAACCAATTTTTCTAAAACTTGTACTGAGTAATAAATGTAAGCCTAACAAATGAATAGTAAAAATACTTTTTAAAAATGCTAAGATTATTATAATATTTATACCTATAAACATACTTTTCTGAAATTTCGTGTATATTTTTTTGAAAGCCTCAATGGATGAGTACATAATTTATTTAGTTTAGTATATTTCTCACTGTGCAAACGATATACAATTCAATGGCACATCAAATTGAAACTTCTTTTTTTAAAGGTAAAAAGAAATGCGACAAATAATTATAAGTGACCAACTTATATAAAGGGACAGGTACAAGGCAAACGTAACAAAATACTTTATTTGGTAAGTGGACACCAATAAGTAACATGGACTTCCAGTGTGGGACAAATACTTACAAACGCTGAATGTGGCGTGTCCCGGTATACGATCCGATGTTCCTGTCACAGTGCGAGTGAAGTAGTGGGTCATGTTGACTAGAGACTTTGGAATAGAAGTATCTACTCTTTATTGTGACCAAAACAAAAACTATTTAATTTATTTATTTGTTCAAAATTAGGACGACTAAAGCCAATTACACTAATTGATACAATACAATAAATAGTCAAAAATAATTAAATTTAACAAATGGTACAATAAGAGAAAAAAAAATTATTATATCTTAAAATTTATTAACATAATTGGCCCACAATGGGTGCCCTTATCCCTCAAAGCGATCTCTTCCAGGTAACCAACTATGTTTTGTGGTTTGCTTTAGTGAGGAATACGGAAATTTCTACAGCTTCACACCTACATAAAATGAAAACATGACATTAACTGACTAACAAGCAGTACAAACTCTCAGACAGGTTTTAAAAAGTAGACTACCGCTATAAAGTTGTTTCAGCGGGTCAAACTGCTAAACGCCGCTAGCAAAAAGTGAATTAAATAAAATAATAATAATCTTCTTATAAAAAAATTCAACATAATAAAAATACTTATGACTTTACTGCATAAATTGCTCTGTGTATCGCCATGCTCGCGGCGTGACGTGAATAATATTCGCTGGACACACCGCTACGTCCATACTTCACTCACACCTGCGCCGCGCCGCTTTTGCGCTTGCAGACAAAATCAGACAGAGTTTAACATCGCTTGTTCTACAACTAGCTGCGCTGTGGATAATGATTTTCAAATAACGTGTTTTAAAGTGAGGAACGGCAACAGTACGATATGTAAAATGGTATTTTAATAAAAAAATATCCAATCTAAACGGCAAATATTTTACAGTTTACCTTCAGATAAACATCAGTCACCTTCATCATTATTAAAAAGCTTCAATTTTGCCTTTAAATCATAATAGTAGATTTCTGTTAAAAAAAAACCCAGACTGAAAAGTTTTATATTATTCAATCTTACTAAAATTATAAATGTGAAAGTTTGTAAGAATGGATGTCTGGATGTAATGTTCGTTACTCTTTCACGCTTAAACGGGTGGACCGATCGAGCTGAAATTTGGTATAGAGATAGCTTAGACCCTGGAATAACACATAGGCTACAGTAAAGCGGGTAAAACCGCTGGGCGCAGCTAGTCATTTTATAATAATAGGTGCTACTAGAAGTATATATATAATAATATTATGTACCTATGCAACCACCATCTATTCACCCACGTATTACATATTCAAATCTGATAAGAGTTACGTGCAAATTTAAATAAATCCATCGTAATAAACCAGAATTTCTCAAAGGATAATAATTTCCACGTAACACGGGAACAAAAATATCGCTCCTCTCGTAACGAAGTGTGACAACGAAATAGAATAAGGATTTATATCGTGAGGAAGGTTCTGAACGTTTCTAGTTTATACTTATAGTGAATTGTTTCAGTAGTACGTGATATTTGTAGCTTTTAGTTTTCTAGATGTTTCTGACATGAGCTTGTTTAAGACACGGTATAATAATAATAATAACAAAAGTTGGTGGTTATACTTCTCGGGTGCATTTTTATAGTGCACACAGGGGTTAATGATCAGCTATTGTCACATTACAATTTAGAGCAAATTGTCAAAGGGGCCTCTACGTGTTGGCTTCGGCCCCACGCACGCCTACCAAAGGACCGGGACACTATTGGCCCGAGATACCTAAAGGTTGACAAACAAATAATAATAATAATAATTGGGGTTTATACTCCAACAGAACAGGTTTCCCTACTTACACTGTCAGAGTCAAATCACTATTTATAGGTTGTGTGGCTAACCTATATGTTGCAGTTTCAGATCGCCGAGATTACTACAGGGCCTCCAACATGACCTAACGACTGCCTCCTACATATCTTATAAGAAACAGCCGGGACCCACAGTTTTACGTGCCTTCCGAAACACGGTAGCGTCTAGGCGAAAATCTTTGCCACACTGAGATTTGAACCCAGGACCTCCGGCTTGTAAGCCGCTGGGTCACGGGGCCACGGACGCTACACGGTACGGTACACTTCTTTTTCAGCAGGTCGTCTAGGTGGGTACCCCAACAGTGCCAGTTATTCTACCGCCTGAGCAGGGATGTGCTAACATTACTGTGCTTCAGTAGGAGGGCACTGTATCTAGTGAAATAAAGAATTTTGATACGAAGCTATCAAAGGACAATAAGCATTCCAGTTTTAACGTGTAAACTACATCAAAAGTGTTGATTTAAAACCAGGGTTAGCGTATTCTCGATAAAGAAGGAAATTTATACCCTATGTATGTAGATTGATTCCATAGATTGGTTCCCTAAAGGCAGTAAAACATTGCTAAAGGAAGCCCGTGGGCGGGATGGATCCAAGGGCAATATTTGCGGTTTTTTGTAATCAAAGAAAAGGGCATTATTGCAACTTTTGTTTCTACTAAGAGTGAGTATCACTACATTGTATAAAACAAGTCGTTTCCGCTGTCTGTCTGTTCCTATGTATGCTTAGATTAAAACTACGCAACCGATTTTGATGCGCTTTTTTAGGGTTCCGTAGCCAAATGGCAAAAAACGGAACCCTTATGGATTCGTCATGTCCGTCCGTCCGTCCGTATGTCACAGCCACTTTTTTCCGAAACTATAAGAACTATGTTGAAACTTGGTAAGTAGATGTATTCGGTGTCTTGCTGCTACGGAAACCTTCATGGGTGAGTCCGACTCGCACTTGGCCTCTTTTTATTAGATAGAGTGATTCAAGAGGAAGACTTATAATGTATACACATGCATAATATAGTAACCCCTTTTGAGAATGTTCATAAAGTAGAAATTCTTTGTAATGTTATTCTATGTGATTTAAATTTGTAACTAGGTACATCACAAATTTAAATCGCAAAATCAAAACCGATATCGTCGTCGCAGTTAAATTATCAGATCAAATATTAAACAATCATTAAATAGCGGTAAACCAATCAATCCCGAGCTCAGTAATTCAACTTGTATGTATTGTATGTATTCATACATTAATGAACTCCGTTAATTATGTTCATTGAAAGCGCATGATTTATATTTGCTGTTATGTTGATTACAATCTGTGACTATTTATTTGTGGAATTTAACTGTCTAGACATAAGAGTATGTTATTAAAATAATGCTTATTTATTAAAATTACCAAAGGGCAAATGTAAATGATATTAATGATAGTGTGGTTGTAGATTCGTTTGTGGCCGATCTGTGGTTAATAAGTGTTCATTACTGCTAGTAGCAGTAGTATTGTTAGTTTATTTTTCTCAGTAAAGGCAATTGCCACCTTTAAAAAAAGATGGTGTTAACAATAATTATTAAAAGCATCGGGGCAAGTACATACGAGTATGCGGTTGCAAGAGCGGATTCTTATGAGTATTCTTTCTATTGTCAATTGTCACCCTTATTAACAACTCTGTAAGAGAGCAATGACATTGGAAAAAGCTGCGAATCTTTTTGCAATAATAGTGGGAGTAGCAAGAGTAAACGTTAGACTACAGCTCTTGATGCAAGAAAAAATCATAATAATAATAATAATTGGGGTTTATACTCCAACAGAACAGGTTTCCCTGATTACACTGTCAGAGTCAAATCACAATTTATAGGTTGTGTGGCTAACCTATATGTAGCAGTTTCAGTTCGCCGAAATTACTACAGAGCCTGCAACATAACCTAACGACTATCTCCTACATATCTTATAGAAAACAGCCGGGACCCACAGTTTTACGTGCCTTCCGAAACACGATAGGGTCCAGGCGAAATCTTTGTCACACTGAGATTTGAACCCAGGACCTCCGGCTTACAAGCCGGACTACTGGGCCACAGACGCTACAAAAATGAGTTGTTCAGTCTATGAACCTGATTATCACATTTTATTAAACGAGACAACTTAGATTATTGCAAAGTATCGCATGTTCTTGGGCATTTATTAATAAGTCCTAATAATAATTGAGCTAGCCTTTATTATGATTAAACAAGTAAAGTAAATCCTCATCTTAGCAAAACACAGAATCGGCGCAAACCGTACAAAATGGCGCATAAAACCGCCCGTAAACCTTCGCATCGTTATCCAAAACAAGCGAGATGATTACACCCGTATATACGGTTATACGGAAACAAATTATACGGTATTTTATGCGGGCTTATACGGCAAATGTTCTCGATCGTAAACGAGTTAATAAATGAGATTGTGTTGACGAATAAACATTACTGGTTTACGAAGGTGCGTTTCGACTCTGGTTTGCGATGTGGTCTTTGATTTGCTTTGTTTTTGATTCTAAATTGATGATGTTCTTTTTTTAACCCCCGACGCAAAAACGACGGGGTTTTAAATTTGACGTGTCCAGTGTCCATCTATCTATGAGTGTGTTTTTTTTTTGTTTGAAATGAGTGTTAGTCGGGAGTGTTCTTATCTTTGTGCTATGTTAAGATGGCTGCCATCACAAAATGGCGAATTACATATTTTTGAGCGCTGAGGGCTTTTAATTTAATTCTCTTGTAATTATGTATACGGCTTCTTGGCTATAGTAAAATTGACTTGCAAAAGTGCTCCAATGTAGCCTATTTGAATAAATGAATTTTGAGTTTGAATGCCTAGTCATGACGAGATTCAAAAACTAATATTTCAGGGTGACAGGGACAGTGCCGTGCAACGCAGAATTTTGAATTTTGAAACACTGGGCGGCACTGCACTGTTTCATCCAACCAACCAAACCATCGAACCCCTGATTTTCTCGTATCACACATTGCCTTTAAAAAAGATATGCCTCAGATTGATGCCGCCTTGATTTAAACTATGAGTTAATCTCGCTTATTTACTCGTAAAAGCAAGATTTTTGAGTATTTTATGTCTCTACTTTTTAATAAATTAACTTGTATTTTTTGTGTAACATAGTTTTACAATCACAATGTAATAGGCAATAATCTTAATGGTATATATCAACGATAGCAAAGAATGAGCGGCAGTGGTCCGTTAACTACGAAACTCGGCTCACAAATATTACAATAGCTTCCAACCATTATTACTTACAGTCAGACTTTCAACCCAAACTCTTTGTATATATATTTTTATACTACAAAAGTGTTTTCACAATGGACCGGAAGTTTAAGAGCTTCTTTGCGTGCAACTAACTCATTCGCACGATAATATGACGAATTTTGAACATTAGTAAATTAACTTTTTTTAAATGTCTCTCCATAAAGCAGATAGATAATATTATTTAAAAATATTTTTAAAAGTATTCCCATTTTAAAAGTTAGGTATACTTTGATGAATGGCAAAGGGTACAAATGTATTTTCTGTTTTAAACAAGTGAATTAAATAAAAAATTTAAAAAACCCCCAACGCAATACGTAATTCACAATTTTTTTGATGGCGGCCATCTTGGATTTTTAATTTTATGTAGTGGGCTGTATTCTACTCGTTAAGCCCTTTCATTTGATACCCATATTGAGGGGGTCGTGGAAAAAAAGTAATCCGCCATTTTGTAGCGGCGGCCATCTTGGACCGATTTCCACCAAACATGGCTAAAAACACTCTCGACTAACTCTACTTTCAAACTAAAATAAATAAATCAAAATCCGTTCATCCGTTTGGGAGCTACGATGCCACAGACAGACACACACACACACACACACACACACACACACACACACACACACACACACACACACACACACACACACACACAGACAGACAGATAGACACGTCAAACTTATAACACCCCGTCGTTTTTGCGTCGGGGGTTAAAAATTGACGAATTTATTTTTCAAAACTCGTCATTAATGTTGTATGACCGCGAGAGTCCCACGTAAGGTAGAAACTCTTAAGAAAATGGAATTGCCATCACAGTTATTATTTACAAAAGGGATTGAGCCTTCAGTGAATAAAGTCAACGATTATTGCTGTAAATGACATGAAATGAAATGAAATTATGTTTAAACTCGCTCAGTGTTAATTTCATAAGGAAGGGAGCGAATGGCTCGCTCGTAAATGCAGTAGGACAACTTCAAACTTCACTTATTTCGCAAGTTTCTGGAATGACGTATAAGCTTTGGAATAGTTTGAATATAAAGTGCTGTTACTGTTGATGTGGACTGTGGATGTCTATACGAGCGGAACAAAGCTTAGGTTTGAAGGAGTAGTGAAATTACTGGGCTGAATAGTAGTCTTAACATCTTATGACTCTTGAGTAAGAAGCGTTGGTGCTGTGCGCCCAGAATTTTACAACATTGTGAAATTCTGGGTAGCACTGTATTGATTATGGGCAGCGTTATCTCTTACCATCAGGAGAGCGTCTTGCACGTCTTACTTCTTTGCATAAAAAAGCTAAAGAGCGTCGTTCGGAACTTGCTGCGCCCAGCTGTTTTGTTTGTTGAAACGTTGCCTATGTGTTATTCCAGGGTCTGAGCTAGGACATCAAGCCGTGCCGACAAGTAATTCACTGTACCCGCTGCCCCGGCAAGAATACCCTCAGGTCTTTTGTGGGTAAGTATTCCCGCCGACACAACCCCATCGAGTTAGGGCTCGTATGATTCGTCTTGACGAGTACTTTGATGCTGGATGGTATCCAGGGTCTGGTGTTGGAGCTGGAAGGTGGCTTTTCTCTTCTTCTTGGTCGTTATCCTCATCGCTGAGGGTCGTGTCCTTATGGTTATCTATGTATAAGTATAGGTGTGTATCACTGTCCGCCATGCATCCCTATCTTGGGCATATCTGAGAGCATTATTAAATGTAATTCCAGAGCTTTGCTGTATCTGGTCCTATCATCGCGTGGGTGATCGTCCCCTCGGTCGCTTGCCCTCTACTTAAGAAGGTGGCTAGAAGGTGGTTAAAAAGAATTATTTATTAATGTTCACCTATATTTTTTATTGTTGAGTTACTGTATATTTCTGTAAGGCAGCGATAATGGGGTGCGTAAGGGCCTGTTCCTCCGGGATTGTACGGACATGGATGTCTTGTTCCCGCTCCAAGGTCCTTGTTCTGATTTAATGGACGCCACTGTTATTCAATCTCGGAGATTTACATTTTGCCAGATATTGTTTTACCAGGTACACGAATTATTATCCAACTTTGAACAGGAAGGTTTTCAATTTGATAATAAAATACTAGTAAAAAGTTATTATTTTACCCAATGCGATTTTTACCGTACCATTCTCTTACTCTGATTGTTACCCCTATCTGTACAAAATTATGGGTTTCTAGGACTAATGGTTTACTCGTAAAGCCGCGGACGGACGGATAAAGCGAAACTATAGGTAAGGCTTTATGACTACGGAAGCCTAAAAACGATAAATATAACAAAGTATGTATGGAATTGTTTGGTTTGACCAATTAGGCTGTGTTTTTGCATGGTAGCTAGAACATAACACACGCTACGTTTATGCGAGTGATACCGCTAGGCGCTCCAGACAAAAGAAATTATCATAGCATCTAATAGTCCCAGTTCAAATGAAAATGAAAACTAATATAACTGCAATCATACCGCGCCGGATCACTTTCAAACAAGTTGTAGCAGAGTTGCAACACGCTCTCTGACCTGCCTCGGGGGACGGCGGCCAAAGTTGCCATCAACTGTACATATTATCCTGGTCACTTTGCCTCGAGCTAGCATTGGGCAGGGAGATCGGTACAAATTGTAATTCACATACTTTTATCCTACCATAGTTTGAATAGTAAATAAATAAATATTTCAGGACATTTTACACAGCGCCACCTGACCCCAAGCTAAGCAACTTAATGCTTGTGTTATGGTGGTTAGGGTAACGGATATAATACTTATATATTTTTCTTTTGTAAATACATACTTATAATAAATACAGAAAGCCACCCAGACCAGAAACAAATATTTGTGGATCACACAAATATTTGTGCAAAGTAAAGGATTGTTTTTTTTTAATACAAAGAAGTAAGAAGACGAGCAAGACGCTCTCCCGATGGTAAGAGATAACGCTGCCCATAATTAGTACAGTGCTACCCAGAATTTCACAATGATGTAAAATTCTTTGTGCGCCAACGCTTCTTATTCAAGAGTCATGATGTTAAAACTCTTCAGCCCAGTAATTTCACTAGCTACAGTTCTCGCCTACCGAAGCACAGTAATGTTTGCACATCACTGCTCGAATAGAATAACTGGCTGGCTGGTTGAATAACTGGCACCCAGTCGGCACTTAGTCGACCTCCTGGAAAAGGTAATCTAGCCCCGGTAAACAAAAGGAAAGTGTTACTGATTGACTGATCTATCCGCCCAAACCGCTGGACGGATTAAGTTCAAATTTTGCACAGACTTAGATCTCGTATCGCGTCAGACCGCGGTTATCGATTCGAGTGGAACAGACCATCCTCGCCAATTAATTAATCCAACTAATCGCTCACGAACTTCTACCCTCCACCCTCCAGGCTCGCTCGCTAAACGGAATATTGCTCAACTACCACTAATTTACCCAATACCGCCAATTGCCGCCAATTACCGCCAATTGTAACACTTCTTTCTTTGTAATCTTAGTTCTAAGTTTATATTGTTGTATTTGTGTGAACAATAAAGAGTTTTCTATTCTATTCTATTCTAATTTAAGTGCATACACAATTAGGCTATAAATTTAGTTTAGTTTTTAATTAGGAATATTATAAAGGCCTTACTAATATTATAAACGTGAAAGTTTGTAAGAATGGATTTCTGGATGTTTATCTGGGGGCACGGTAGTGCCCCCGCCAAGTCGAGCGCGAAGCAAGCACTGCCGTACCATCTTTACAGGAACCATTTCGTCGCATTTTCAGGCCCCTATTTGAGAACCTCTGGATAAGACCAGAACACAGAAATTTTCGTCATCCAGTAAGCTATAATTACATACTCAAAATCCAAAATTTCAAGTCTGTAGGTCATTAAGTTCCGAAGTTAAGCGAAAGCAAAGTTTCGCATTTTCGACACTCACTCACTCATGATCATCAAAATAGAACTAGTACTTCCCATAAACTCAGAGAGCTGAAATTTGGTACATACTTAGAATTTATTGTATAAGCCATAGGAAAACTAAAAAAACATGAAATTTCGGTCTCGTTTTCGAGATAATTCATCTGCATAAATAACTTTGTAATCTCATATAAATGTATAGGATTACAAAGTTACATTTGCAGTCAATGGTTAAAATTGTGTAATATCCAACTTATTAATTCAAAATATATTTAAGGCATAGTATATGTATATGTGAGTGTGTATATGTGTCGTAAATCGTCAGTTATGATCAGGCGATATCTAGCGTGGCCAACTAAATTAAGAGCCCAACCAAACTATTAGAAGAGATCGACATACCGCCTTTACTACAAGCTTTTATTTACTTTCACCTGTCGGTCTGTCTGTCTGTAATTAAATCTTGCAAGTTTAATTAGGCCCACTTCCCGGTATAATATTATGATGCATTGGACTAAGAGTGAACGCACACGTATCTAGATGGCGCTGACTGTATTTTAAAACGCGCTTACGGTTTGTATTTCTGATAACCTTATAATATAGCGTTTCTACAAAAATAAGTGAAATCCCACCAAAAACATTCTGTAAAAAACTAGCCAAGTCTCGATGGAGCTGCTTGTTTATCTCTAAAAAGTAATGAAATCTAGACAAAGTCGTGCCAAGTATAAGGTTCCTTACTGCGATTTCTTTATTATTATAGTTAATGTTGTGTGACTTGGCCGTTGAAGGGTACACAAGGGTATTATACCAGGTGCTCCATGACACTATTGCACCAATCTGTCCGCTACCCATTCACGATAGAAAATTTCCACTTGGAAAACGTTGATTGGATAACCAGTCAATTGTAGGCTTGATAAAGCTGCGTATTTCAATAATACTTATGTTTAGGCGATCCAAGTGTCATGGAGCATCTGGTTTTGTACCCTTGTGTACCCTTCAACGGCCAAGTCACACAACATTAACTATAATAATAAAGAAATCGCAGTAAGGAACCTTATACTTGGCACGACTTTGTCTAGATTTCATTACTTTTTAGAGATAAACAAGCAGCTCCATCGAGACTTGGCTAGTTTTTTACAGAATGTTTTTGGTGGGATTACTCTTTCACGCCTAAACAGGTGGACCGATTGAGCTGAAATTTGGTATAGAGATAGCTTAAACCCTGGTAATAACACATAGGCTATAGTACAGCGGGTAAAACCGCTAGTAATGTTATACATTACGAGTACACATACATAATTACTTACTTATACAGGATATAATAATAATAATGATGTAGGAGAATACAATAATAATTGTAAGTTGAAAATAAAAGTTTATGATATTGAATATTATACTTAAAAATTTTCAAAACCTTAAGTCATTAGACTTTACAATTATGATCACGCCTGGTTCCCGCTGGGGTAGGCAGAGACTATAATTTTCTCCCACTTGCTACGATCTTGGTTGATAATAATACAGAGGTAAAATGCGAAAGTATGGTGGTTTGTTACCTCTTCAAGCTTTGACGGCTGAACTGATTCAAGAGAAATTTGGAATACTAGTTTATCTACATACCTTACCTGTACTATCCATAGTTATGACTTCAGAATAATGCATAGGATAATTTTATATTTAATTTGTAATCAGCTGATAAATCCCCTGATTAATATACCGGCTACAGCCTAGTAGAGGTCCATTAGTAAGTAAATACCAGTGTAAACTTTTAGGCAAATAAAACAAATTTATTAATTTGTCGCTCTTAAACACGGGCTAAGCCCGGGCCTTTTTATTAGCATACGGCATACACATACACGGAGACAAAAAAATACAACGCGCAGAGGCCCTTTTGAGCTTTTAATATAAATGTAATAATTTGTGACACTTTTTAGGGTTCCGTACCTCAAAAGGAAAAAACGGAACCCTTATAGGGTCACTTTGTTGTCCGTCCGTCCGTCCGTCCGTCCGTCCGTCCGTCCGTCCGTCTGTCTGTCAAGACCCTTTTTCTCAGGAACGCGTGAAGGTAACAAGCTGAAATTTATAGGAAATACTAAGGTTCATTGCCTCTTGGTGCTGTGAAAAATTCAAACCTCTAGATCAACGCAATCAAAAGATATAGTCGAATATGTCGCAAATTTCAGCAAATTTTCGACATTCCCAAATAAACCAAAACCTACGGGGTACTTCTCGTGAACTCAGAATCTTGAAATTTGGCACAAAGCAACTCCTTAGAGCACAGATAAAGGAAAAATTGCGAAAATTATAAATTTTTATATGCATCATATGAAAAAAATATTTTGAATAATTTTATACCTACTACCCTTTTTCTCATGAACGCGTAGACGTATTAAATTGAAATTCATATCAAATACTTAAATCTATAATACCTTTAAACTGTAATAAAATCAAACCTCTGTGTCAACGCATTTAAAAGAAACAGCAATTTTAGCCGCAATTTTCAACTCGCAACTACGCTCAAAAAATCAAAACCTATAGGGTACTTGCCGTAAACGTAGAATCTTGAAATTTGGTAAGAAGCAACTCCTTAGAGCACAGATAAAGGAAAAATTGCGAAAACTGTAAATTTTTTGTTAGATCATATAAAAAAATATTTTTAATAATTTCATACTTACTACCTCATTTCTCATGAATGCGTGCAGGTATTAAACTGAAAGTCATATCAAATACTTAAATCTATAATATCTTTAAACTGTAATAAAATCAAACCTCTATGTCAACGCATTCAAAAGAAACAGCAATTTTTAAACTCGCGACTACGCTCAAGGGAATCAAAACCTACAGGGTACTTGCCGTTAACTCAGAATCTTGAAATTTAATACGCAGCAAGATGAAGAAGTCTTAGATCATAGACACAGGAAAAATTGCGAAAATTGTAAATTTTTAGTAACATCATAATATAAAAAATATTTTTAATAATTTTGTATTTACTACCCCTTTCCTCAAGAACGCGTACAGGTATTAAATTGAAATTCATATCAAATACTCAGCTTTATAATAACTTTAAGTTGTAAAAAAATCAAACATCTATGTCAACGCAATCAAAAGAAACAGCAATTTTAGCCGCATATTTTCAAACTCGAAAGTACTCGCAAGGGAATTAAAACCTACAGTATATACCCACTTTACCTTAGGGTTCCGTAAACCTACGGGTTTGTACGGAACCCTCGGTGCTCGAGTCCTACTCGTACTTGACCGGTTTTATTTATTAATAATTATCATTATTTTTATTAATATAAACGCCAAAAACCGACATGATAACCTTCCAAAAAACCAATATACCCTTAGCAAGAAGGTAAAAACAAGCTGAAAATAGTCGCATAATAATAAATTTTCAAAAACCAACATATTCAAGTATGTAAAAACAAGCTGAAATTTGTCGCATGCGTTATGTCGCATGATTTGTTCGACACTGCCGTTACTCCATGACTTATGAATGGTGGCTCGTGACTCATGACTGGTGACTGATGACGGATGGCGGGTGAGCCTCCAGCACACTTGTTTATGGTGTTTGCAGGGCTGGATTTACAAGGGGGGCAATCGGGGCTAAGGGCGGTAAATGTTCTGGGGTGATGATTTTTTTATTTTTTATTGAAGTAAAACTTCTTTAGGCGCGACTAGGGAGTAACTCAGATTTTTTTTCTGACGGAAGTAACGCTTACTTTTTTTTTTTCTGACGGAAGTAACGCTTACTATAGTCTGTGTAGTTTCCGCCATTTAAAAATAATAATTCTGATTGGTTGTAAGTATATGTCATATACTATGGTCTGTCTAATTTCTTTTTTTTTTTTTTTAATAATATGGCAACATGTGCATTTTGCCAGTGTCGAGTAAAATTCGTGAATGTTCACGGGATATTAAATTGAAGTTTTACTTCAATCGCGCGTAAAGGTTACACGCACACACTTTTTTTGCCAGGTCAACTAGTAGAAATGCTATTTTAGCATTCAATTAGTTGTGCTGAATAATAAAATAAATAAATAAAATGAAACCTTTTTTACCTATAGGTAATTGATACATATTATTATTCATTGAGTTACTATATAGCCAGGGAGATATTTATCCCACCTTCTTGGTTTAGTCTGCTACCATCTGCGGCCGTATCGTCGCTTAACATCATGCGCGATCGAAAATTCCCCCAAAAACAATAAATTATCAAGATTTGTTGGAGTATAAAACCCCAGACCCCCAATTATTATTATTCGCTTCATTTATTTAAAAAAATAATAATTAACCTATTATTTTTCAGTACCTGTGAGCGGCATTAAGGCTAAATCCGGCCCTGGGTATACGGCAAGGGATAAATCATGGACGCCTATGTGATATTACAGAGTTTGCTGTGACTCGTATGGTGGCAAAACTTTTTGAAATATTGTAGTAAAATTTTGATAAATGAACGATATTTACCTGCATAGGTGTGCAGAATATATCATACCTACCTAGGTATTAAACCTAATTATTTTTAACCAATCTCAAAACAAGAGATGATTATGTATTTAGTATTTTATTGCTGAAATGAAAAGTTTACATAGAAAAACACAAACACAATGTTTTATGTGTAAAATTGTCAAAAAAAACATTTTCCATTTTTTTTTTAATTTTGAAATTTTCAATCAATTTAATAACTACGACATTTCAATAACGTATCTTTACATAAAAAAATATAACAAAAACGTATAACAAGAAATTATTCAAACTAAAAGTTGTTTGTTCCTGCATTTCTCCAAAATAAAACTATTGTTCAAATTTTAACTATGATTTTTTTAGTTACATTCTATCCTAACCCACAATTTAGTAAAATAAAATATTTTAAAAAACAATGTTTTCTCTTCCAGATGTAATAAAAGCAGTTATAATTCAAACCGTTTGAAACAAACATTGTAACAAATGAATCGGGAACTATCGCGCTCTAACTTGCGACAAATTATGACAGAGTACGTGCCACCACTGTGGGAATAAATGTAGATACCGTTCTCCCAACACAAAACTGACGACACCCAATTAAAAAAAATACACAATTAAAAACTTGACAGACGATTGAGAGGCAGACTGAAAACCAGCAGATTAGACGACTAGCTTGGCGACACGCTGACTCTGTTCCCATTGACTGATACTCTTATACTTATGTAAAGAGATAATTTACTTTACCAATACTGGGCTGAGATTGTATGCATTTAATGCCTTTGGATAACGAAAGCGGCTTTATATCTACTTAGGTAACATTGCGACTATAAAAAGCAGGTGATATCGCTTAAAATCATCATATGCTTGTAGCTAAATACCTCTAGCTAAGTGTCCCATGCTGTGTCCACTAACATTCCAAAAATACACGTATGGCAGACAGTTCATTATAACTTCAATTCATCTTAACAATAATTGGTTTGCGGTGTCTGCCCACAACAGTGTGTGGTAAGAACATTTCAAGTTCTGAACTCGCGAACACCGCTTCCCATCGCTCGCTAGTTTTAAACTTTGTACAAGCGTATTCTTTGTGACACTTTATATCGTTTGCAGAAAACTTTGCGCTATAAAAATGGTATCTACCGCATTTACAACGAAAATATCTGAGAAATTGCTTAGAAGAGAAGGCAAATTTGTATGAAAAGATCGAGTTAATAATAATAAATAATAATTAGGGTTTTTACTTCAACAGAACAGGCTACCCTACTAACACTGTCAGTTTTGTCATAGAAGAGCTTTGCGAACGAGCGTAGAGTCTTAAAATGGAATTTAAAATATGTTAAATTGACTTGCAAAAGTGGTTCTTTTAGCCTATTTAAATAATAATTCTAATAATTTATTTTAATTTTAGTTTTCAGTATGAGTCAAAATAATTTTCCAAAACGGTTCAAAAATAATCAATGGTATATACAAAAAAGATTCAGATGAATTATGAAAACTTTTCTCCCTTTTTTAAATCGGTTAATTAATAAATACATTTTTAGATAGGTAGAAAAATTTGGTCGTAGACACAGTGGGTCAGGCGGGTCATTACCCCGCCACATGTGACCCCGTTGAATATTAGTTCACAAAAGAATAACTAAAACGTTGCATTTGTTGCATTTATTCAAATGCAAAAGTTTTGTTTTTTCTGTTTTGTGGAATGCAAAGTTTTAATTAAATCCTACGAATATTATTAATGCGAAAGTTTTGAATGTTTGCAAAGAAAGGATTTCTTCTTTGTGTTTGGTAGATACCTATTAACACTAAAACGATAATACCGATTAAGCTGAAACCAAAAAGAAAACGTGACTGATTGACTGGCTGACTGATCTTTCAACTCCCTGTTGAACCGCTGAACGGATTGGGTGCAAATTTCGAATACAGATACACGACATAGGTTTTATGTCGTAGCGACCTCCGACCTCCGCTAAGGAAAGGACTGTCCACGCGGGCATAACGTCAAACTTATAACACCCCGTCGTTTTTGCGTTGGAGGTTAAAAAAATATGTATCGAATATTTTTTTAAATTATGTAATTAAAGGACTAATCATATCTTAAATTTTTGAACTTTGTCGTCATGCCAGCAAGTCTTTACATAAAACTTTTATTTTTCAAGGCAGTATATTCGTAAAAGTTATGCCCTGAACTAACTACGTTTTCCTCCGCTGGCGACACTCAGCTTGCCAACTCACATAATATAATGAGTATTATTTCATCCCGACAAACGTTTCTGCCATATATAACGACCTTATGTCCAACTTGGCACTACTCTGAGATATGGCTCTTTTGGTTGTATTTGCTTGATATTTTTTATGGGAAAATGTGCAAATCAGGTGCTTACTAAGTATCATGATGGTCGATTGTCGATTGTGCTATCTAGTGTTTAGCTATAAAAACTTATCATTCTGAGATATTAGTTGTTGAATGCCCAGTAATTTTACTGGTAACATTGCCCAGCAAAATTAGTAGGCCCATATTGCAGAGTCAGCCTGGGGAAGTAATACACCCTTGCTAGTTATTCATTCGGCAAACAGTATTAATGTGCAGGCATTACTGGGTTCGGGACTAAAAGTCAATATTACTAGTGAAAGGCGAAGTGTAGTGCCACGCATTATTGAGCTTTATAAATTACTGAGGATTATAAAATACTCAGTTATTCTGTGATTGACTTGTGCAATCATAACATTAACTATTGGGCACCTGACTTGCTGGTGACAAGACAAGAAAAGAGACGAGTGCTTTATTATGAAAAAGATGAAAATATTTACCGGGGGTAGACCACTTTGCAGGAGGTCGACTAGGTGGGTACCCCAACAGTGCCAGCTATTCTACCGCCTGAGAGGTAAAGTGCAAACATTGCTGTGCACAGGTATGAGGGTACTGTAGCTAGTGAAATTACTGGGCTGAAGAGTCTTAACATCTCATGACTCTCAAGTAAGAAGCGTTGGTGCAGTGCACCCAAAATTTTACCATTGTAAAATACTGGGTAGCAGTGTACTAATTATGGGCAGCGTTATCTCTTACCATCAGGAGAGCGTCTTGCTCGCCTTCTTACTTCGTTGTATAAAAAAAACCAAAAGTAATAATGAATATTAAAGCAAGATCCAAAGTAACATCAGGTGGGCAGCGGACAAAGAACATTCGATAAGGTCCAATACCCACCGGAACGAGAGGTCCATTGGACTTAACGCCCCGTATCACCGGCCCGTAAATTACGGACCTCGACAAGGGTCCGGAACCCGATGTAGGCCGGAATTATGCCCCCACCCGCCTTTGTTTCGCACTAATCAAACGTATTGGGAATAGTGTCTTTTGAATATTTTGGGGTATAACTTGTTAATTAATAAGTAAAGTTGTGTAAGTTTTTTGGAATTATCAAAGGTAAAATTGAAAAGCCAGTTTAGATAAATTCAAATTAAATAGTTAAATTGTAACCACTTAATTAATTCAAGGAAAATATTCCATGTTAGTTTTTTGGACGTCCTTCACATTGATGTAAGCTAAAAGATACACGAGCCAGTCTTCTTATCTATTATATCCGTGAAAGTATAGATGGATCTATGTTTGTTACCTTTTCATGTCTATTACGGCTGAACCGATTGAGCTGAAAATTGGAAGATAGATACCTGAGCTTCCGCTCTAAATTTAGAGCGAAATTAACACTAAATATTGAATGATAGCTAATAATTATTGTAATGGATTTCCGCAAATTAACGCCTAATTCCATTAATTACCTCCTCTAGAAGATAATCGCGGCGGATACCCACTAAACCTAACCTGGGGGTGTATTTTTTTTTTTTAAGTTTTGCGCTCCGTTTACCCCCGTGTGGGGTGACAGGGACCTGTTTCTGCGGGACGCCTTAATATTATAGGCTAGACCCTAGAATAATATTTAGCTATAAAAAACTTCGGGTACAGCTATTTTTTATACATTTAGATGATGCATTAACAATAAAGTAAAGTCAGTCGGTCAACTAGTGCATTAAAAGCCCTAGAATTTCCAGATCTCAGTGGAACGTTCCAGAACAAAGTTTCACAACGCGAGCTCTAAGCCGGCTTACTGCTAGCCGTTTCGATTTTTAACACTTTTTGGCTCATTTACACTGCACTGAACTTACTTTACACTGAAATGGATGTCCGGAGTTTCAGGAAAGAATAGAATTCAGTAGCTATTTTAAATCATTTTAACGTTTGACGAAAATCGAAACCTTTAATTTGGTCGACGATGAATCAAGTAAAATGCCTAGAAAGGTACCTATTCACTCGTGCCTTGCAGATACCCTAGCTGTATCTTTCGGAAAACAGCAAAAGCCAATAAAGTTTATGTTCTTGGTCTTAATAAAGCGTATTTTTATTGTATTGTACAAAGTAAAATCATACGGTTTCAAACAAAAATAGATGTTGCAAGCCCTACCAATCAACGTTCCCGGTTTTCATCTCAATTATTGTTCAAAAAGACCACACCACCTACAAAGACTTGTCCTCATCTGCCATACGTGACCAGCCTACCACACGAGGCTAAAAATATCTCGACCCAGATACAACCGTGTCACAGTGTAAATGTATCAACAACTCGTATAGCTGTATACTTGTATTCACTGCGACACAGTTCCACAAAGAACATGTTATTAAAGAACTTGGAGCTGTCGCGAATACTGCACACAGTTGCAACTTTGTCGCAATACAGATTTGAAATCTTGTTTGTGTTTCGAAGATAAATTAGGTTGGCGGAATTATGACATAGTTCTTGGAGAAAGTGTATTTAATATTTTATAGTAATTTTGTTAGAATGTCAAAGGGTTGCAAATTGTTACGTGGTCTTTTGACAAGCATGCAGCTGGAAAGCACGAAATTATGATAATAATTGTTGTATAATTTAAAAGAACGCACGCGAAGGTAGCGCGCCTTTTAAAAACCGCAATAATTACGAATGTTTTTCTATTTATTTACAAATAAGTAAAAAGATCAAGACGCTCTCCCGATGGTAAGAAATAACGCTATGAAATTTAATCAGTACAGTGACACTCAGGATTTCACAATGATGTAATATTCTAGGTGCATTGCACCTACACTTCTTGCTCAAAGACTGAAGAGTCATAAGATTTTAAGTATACGGTAGAATAACTGGCTTGTATTATTCATTAATTACCTTATTTAACTTATTACTATTAAATAATATTAATGCTAAAATAAGGGAATGTACCCATGCTTATGTATGTACATTTAGCTTTAACGCCTTAACTGATTGAACTAGCAGCTAGTAAAATTACTGAACATCTTTTAACTACTGGGTAAGAATCGTTGGTGCACTGCACCTAGAGTTTCACAGCATTGTAAAATTCTAAGTGGCACTGTACATATTATGGGCAGCGTTATTTCTTGTTTTGTATAAAAATATTAATATAAAAAAGATTGAATTTGATATTACGTAGAAAGCTTTTTGTCTGACATATAACCGCAGGTACAGTTAGAATTAAGCTAGATTTAAGACTAGCCAGTAGCTAGACCTAAGTCAAACATCCGACGTTTCATAACCGTCTCATGTATAATTCATAATCACATGACCGAAATTCTAGATTCGTAAAAGACACTTTGCATATAAAACAGCCTCCAAATCGGGCACCAATGTTTGAACAATGATAAATCCGCGATTGATAAAGGTGGTATGCGCCCGCGCAGCCACATTGTGACGTACGCGGCGGGCGACGTTGCCAGCTCGTGCGTTGACAGTCGGCGCCATCTTGTTTTCCAACTACGCGCGATGCAAACACAGTGTTATCTTTTTCATTCTTTGTTGACTCGTTCTGTGAATAAGTAAGACACTGTGCCTGTCTGTGTTGACTAGAAATAACATCTCTTTGACATTTTATCCATTCAGTTGTCAGTTACTACTAGAAACGTGACAGAACGCATCGTTTTTGTTTTGTTTGCTGAAATTTAAAGTGTTGTGCCAAAATGTTTATGTCTTACGAAGTTATGGCTACTTTTGGGATCTCAGCTGTGAGTAGAGTGGTGTTTTTTATGTTAAAACAGCTTTTTTTATTTTTATAAAACTCTTTGTTAGGTTAAGTGCGTATATTTGTTAGGAATCTTGTACTAATGATTACATTTATAGGTATGTTATATATAGAGATAAAATATGACCTATTGATCCTTTATAAATAATGCCCTGGTCATATTCAATTATTAATTTATTCTCCAGGTGCGCACATTTTTCTGCATGTTTTTATTAGTCTGTCTGGCAGACAGGTGATAGTCTAGTAGGTGGCCTTTAATATATTATATTGAGCTAATTATGTACTTTAATACAAATTTAATATCTTTATTTACGAACTAGTTTATGCTCGCGACTTAGCCCGCGTGGTGAAATCCTTTCATAGCTCTATGTCATAAAACTCATATTTTCTATTCTTTGGGTTTTAAATTTCAACCCTATCTGCTTAGTGGTTTGAGTTGAGCGTTGCGTTGATAGTTGATAGATCAGTCAGTCTCTCAGACATGCTTTAATTTTATATAGTTATGTATAGGTTAAACACCTAGGTAGTTACATAGGTAATAGTGGAAATTGAGCAGCTCTACATAATAATTTATTCTACCAAATTTAAATAAAAAAAATATTGTATACAATAGTATACATGATTATAAAAACCAGGAACGTTCAGTATAGGGGCTGGATGTAATTTAAAACTGGACAAAATGTATGCCAGGTCCTACTCATGGTAATTTTTTTTTCATGTAAAACGCCATTGCCTTTCCATTGTTCGCAGAATTCTCGACCCAAAGTTGTTTTTCTCAGAACCTGTTTTTAAATACGCATCAGAATATTTCAGGTTAAAAAGGTCGCAGAGTCGCAGCTAAGGCCTGCGTAAAAGCCATGTTATTTAGTAACGTGTTTCAGAAGGCACTAGGTATAACTCTTCTTCTTCCTGCCCTTATCCCACACTAGGTAGGGTCGGCACAACACGTTTTTCTCCTCCATTCTGCTCTATCATCCGTCATATCTGCATCCACTCCCCTAGCACGCATAATATCCTCTTTAACACAGTTCATCCAAACCTTTATAGGTAGGCATAACTGTGGGATCAGATTGTCGTCTATAAGTTAAAAAATAAATAACGCTCCAGGACATCAATTACCCGAGAATCAGAAGGTTTGGCTAAATAGTAATAATGAATGATGATTATTATAATCATCATTATTACAATTAACTATTATAATAATGGTTTTTTTAAAATAATCATCATAACCATTTAGTAATAATGTTTATATTCTCTCTTTCTGATACTAATTAATTATTATACCTAATAACGATTGAGATTTCTAATAAATATAATAGAACAGGTCTCAGGTCATTTAAATACACTGATAAATCACAAATTTTATAGGTAGGTTGTGTGGCCAACCTATATGTTGCAGTTTCAACATAACTTATAGGAAACAACTGGGACCCACATGTAAGATATGTAGGGCGTAAAGGGCAGTCGTTAGGTTATGTTGGAGGTTTTGTAGGAAATCGAAATCTCATAGCGATCTGAAACACCAACATATTGGTTGGTCACACAATAATTCTAAATGAATAGGAATTATGACTATTCTGTTAGAGTATAACCCCAATTTATACATTTATTTTTTTATCCTTGGACTCGGCTGGTGAAAGTGATGATGATGTTGAAGATTGAATAAAATTAAGAGTCGAGATAAATGTATTATTTGTTTCACAAAAAAATATTTCTCATCCACTTTCCTATTAATCATTAGTAACATTTTAATTGCTATAAAAACAAAATCATTAAAAAATCTAATTACGTATAATGAAAAAGCGATCGCATTTCCCAATTACGTATTTATTTTTATTAAAAACTTTTACATGAACATGAGGTCGGAAGCGGAAATTTGCGCACATTAATAAATAACAGTTTTTTTATAGATTCTATGTACCTGTTTGCTTTTACTACCTAGATTATGTACTACGAGAAGGCAGCTTTTAAAAGAAGGTCACAAATTATAATGTTATTATCAACATAACATAAGTTGGCCGCACTTTATGTGTCAAAAAGGTGGCTTTTGTTGTTTTTCTTTTAAAAATATTTAACGGGTGATGGTTTGAGAGATCCCCTCAAGGAAACTTCTGCAGTTTTTCAAAGCTGCAAGGGTCAGTGGCGACTTTTAGGGGTCTACTTACGTAAGATGATAATTCACAAAAAGGTCAACCGTGGCCGCCGTCTGCAGTCTTTCGGTCTCAAACTTTAGCCTCAAAAAGAAAAATAAATGACTGGTGGTTCAGGCTTTGGCGGTGGGTGGCTCTGGACAATAACTGAGTCGCCAAGTAATTTAATTTAATTAATTATTTGGAGAAAGTTAATTAAAAATTATTAATTAGTACAATCAACCAGATTCACTGGTGTCCTCCCCACTCTCCCTCCAACTGTCTCGGTCAAGAGCTATGGATTTCCATCCTTCCGCATGTGAGTCGAGGTCATCCCGCCATCTATGTCATCATACCATCGGTCTCCAAAACTGTCATATAAAAATTACCTCAAAAGAATAGTATTATTGATGACCGGGTTCCAAGTTCCACGCGATTTTTTGGGAAATCTGCTTGAAAGACAATACTTTGGTGTAACATCGATCGGTAATAGGTACTAGTATAATATAATGATTAATATTATTAATGAAACGTTTAATTTAATAATACATATTCATAATTTATAATTCCTTAACAGCCTTTGTTAAGTGTGCATTGTTCTAGAAACTTAAACAAAGACGCTTATGTAAACTTATCACTCGAAGACAGTTTTCAAAACAACTATAACACTTCCCTGAAGAATTTTAAAATTACGGTTCTTGCAGTTCTTGAGGAATTCTTTTATCCTAGACTAGCTTGTGCTCGCGGCTTTGCCCGGGTGGCAAAATCCATTCTTAGCGGAGGTCTACGTCATAAAATATATCTGTATTCCAAATTTCAACTGAATCCGTTCAGTGATTGATAGATCAGTCAGTCAATCAGTCACTCTTTCCTTTAATATATTTAGACAACTACCTCTGACTTTGCATGGACGAAAATTACAATCAATGTCACGGTATTCGTTTGTGCTATGTTTTAGGTAAATCGTCAGGTCATAGTTCATCTCGGTGACCTGAAACTGCATTACAGAGGTTGACCACATAACCTATAAATTGTGATTTGACTCGATCTCTATTTATCACTTATTTAAATAACATTTATTTAAATTATAGTAATTTAATGAGGTTATGAACGTGCCATCCTTTAATTTTTCCAAAAAAATGTTATTTAATCCTATTAAATAATTTTTACTCTCAGAGACTCAGAGCAAAAACTACGAAAAAATAGGCAACGAATGCCGCTTTTTAGCACGAAAGAGAAAAATATTATCTATCTAATATTTAAACACAAAAACATTTTTTATCTTTACTTAAAGAACTGTAGTAAAATAAAAGAGAAGATCTAAGCCATAATACACCATCATATCAGCTTTATATCTTAAGTATCAAAACTCAGTTACTGTGCTCAAAACTTTCAAGTAAAACTACACCTAAGGCTGGTTTGGGAATAACTATAAAAACAACAAAAAGAACCAAAGAAAATCTCGATGAGTCGTAAAACGTGCTCACAAAATATGCTCAGCAAATATTATACTGATAATATGTATCATATTTTACGTCAACTCAGGCAAACTTATTACCTACATAAAAGTTTTAGCTTTAGGCAGCAAAATATGCCTAGATGGAGGACCTAAGGCTAACCGTACACTGGTGGGCGTGTGTAGTTCTAATCACTAGCAACGAAAATAAAAACTACTGTGTGCGACGCCGTTTTCAGTTTTAGTGAGCCTTACTGAGTAATAGTCCAGCGAGGGTTATTTCGGACAAAAATCGCTTCTCGTTTTGCTAACGTCCACTGTCAAATTTTGACATGTTGAAAAAAATCTTGAAAATTCTTACTATACCAGTTCAAAATCAAATGCAACATATTTTTTTTTTTAATTTAGCATCTTTTTGTCGCCTCAAAGTGGCGTTTTTAAAATAAAAATGTGTTTTATAAGTTATTTTTTGCTTACGTTTTGCTGCGCCGTCGTGTCTATTTTGTGCAGAATTTAGGCCCAGGTGGCCTATTGCTATCAAGTTCTGATGACTATCATTTATTAACCGGCAAAAATAAAAGTCAGCATCAGCGACATTTTTCAACTTTGTCGGGTAATCCACTAGCACGTAACTCAAATTTAAGCAACGTCTTATAAATTTATCTAACTGTGCCCAGCGGTTTTACCCACTATACTGTAGCCTACGTGTTATTCTAGGCTCTAAGCTATCTCTATACCAAATTTCAGCTCAATCGGTCCACCTGTTTAAGCGTGAAGAAGTAACAAACACACACACAAACTTTCGCATTTATAATATTAATGTGATTGTCTGTAAGAATATTTTATTTTTGTAATCAGTGCGCGATAGCCAAAAGAAACACAGGCTCTAGCTCATAAAATTTAATTTTAGGTTTAAAATCCATATTTTCAACTATATCCTAAAGATAATTTTTAAGAATTTAGCTAAATAACTGAATAATATAATAGAAACTCTACTTTATTGAGCGAGTTTCGTTCCCTAAAACTTATTATTCTTACGCCAAACCATAATTCTTTTCTGTCAGAGAGATATTGTACGTAGATACTGAAATTAGAACAGCCATCTTCAGATGTTTTATTAAGGGCTTTATTGGTATTTGCAAACCCATAGAGGTACTTCCCAAATTGATGGTTGATGGTAGAGTCTTAAGAACTCTTATACACAATTTGACTCGCTCGCAAAATTTGATACATTTTCCAATATAACTTCACGGAATTAACTTTTTGAAAATTCCTAATGAGAAACTCTGCACCATGCTATCACATTTTAAAAGTTTTTTTCAGATTGAAATATTTAAAAATACCGTAGGGAGCAATTAAAAAAAAAACTTGAGAGGTGTCAAGGGACACCCGGATGGAACAACGAAGTTCCTTATTCGATTAATGAAAATATCTGGCTTGCTTTCTATAAGAGAGAGAGAGACAGACAGAGAAACATGCGCACGCCGCACAGCTTACAATAGCTTACTATAGCAAAAGGTGTCGTGACAACTTTTCGTAAGAATTTTTTCCATCTAGCCTCCTTTCACAACGCGCGATAAGGAACTTCGTTCCAATTAAAAAATCTAATCATGCCATTTTTTTATGTCGTGTTAAAAATTGACTTGGAAAAGTGTTCTTTTACTGCAGTTTATTTAATAATGTACCTAACAAGTTTAAGAGAAAGAATTGGTGACTTAAACAGGGACAAAACTATAAGGGGATATAACATAATATTATGCTTTTAAAGGCTTATAACGCAGTAAAGATTACAGGCATTTATTCTCATGTTTTCATGTAAGTCCTTGAGTCAACCGTGTATACGACAGAGTTAAGAAACGTATTCGAACTTTACTCTTTTGTCTATTTGTACGCGGATTTTTTATACATATTTGATGCGGTTTGGCGCAGTCCGCTGTTGTTTGCATCAGACTTTACAGTATAATTGTTACCAACGTTTTATAGCGTATTTTAAACAGTGGTAGAGTTTCTTGCAGGGTTTCCTTTCCTGTTCCCTATGTATTCTCCGGTTTCAAGCCATTGCTTAGTTAATTAATTTTTGATGAATATAATTAGACAGTCGGGCTGTCTGTCCTAATTCTCCCTAATCCTTTTTCATTTTTGTTGGGAAATATTTTAATCAAGCCGCTGACTCATTATTCAATTACTGCCACCACTCTAGTTTGGAGCGCTGTTTTGACAGCTTTTTTTTATTGGATAGTAAAAATAATATTCACAAAACCTTGTGAAGATATTCCGAGCTTTCTGAAGAACCCAATAATAGGTATATGCGTGAGCGTAAAACGTGTGGGGTATTATGATATAGAGAATTTTGAGATATAAATTTATTCGTAGGTGGAGATCCCTTTTTTCAAAAAAGGTATAGTAGTATAAATTTGTGTATCTACCTATAAATATTTTGGGAACTGCGTGAAAATTACATGAGACGGGCTTTGAAGGCTTCCAAACCAATAAATACCAAATTTCAGGGACTTAATATGTTTGTTTATTCTACTAAACCAAATCTGATCAAATCCGATCAATGATTTGGGCTCTTATTTTTATATTTATTACAATTTTTAAGCACAGTGCAAGTTTCATCAAAATCGGTTCAGCAGTTTTAAAATTAAAAACCTACGTCTTGTTCTTAAGTAGGTATGTATTTCAAATTATTTTAACTTAATCTTTATTTCCTTCTCTCCTTCCAGATCCTCTCGTTCTCCATATCAGCGGTGATCCTGCTCATCATAGCGGCCAGGAAGGGCATGTTCCGCGTCGGAGGCAGCCGCAAGAAAGCCCTGAGCCATGCGACCCTGACTCACACCATCATTGAGAAGAAGGGCCAGGTGGGGAGCCCACTCATCACGCCGACAGCACCGCCTCTACCCATGGTGGTAGAACTGGCGCCTTTGAAGGAGTATCCTAAGTAATTTTTGAAACTAAATTAAATTATATACGACTGTACTGTGACTTGTCTTAAAGATATTGGTGATATTGAAAAGTTGCCTAAAATTTAAAAAAAAATGTCCGGTATTGTCTGACAAGAATTTGTGAATTCTGTAACAAAATTGATATCGTATTGCTGTTTATTGAAAGTTTCGATGAAATCTGACAGTAAACGACTCAAAAGTATGAGTGGCTTGTGCAACCTCGTTAGCCGGGTGCAGATTAACTGAGTAATGCTCAAGAGTATTCGTCAGTTTGTTGGTACGCGGCTAACTACGTGCTAGTTGCTTAAGTACAGTCGTTAGTCGCGCAAATCTTTTTGAAGGATCTGAAATTTGCTTATTGGCTGTGCCGTAGAGCCATTATTTATACGTCTACTACGTAAGTCAGATAACTTCACATCGGTCTAAAAGATTTGCGCGACCTTTAATGTAAAGCTATCAATAAGAGGCAGCTTACCAAATATAATGGAAAACGTCTAGTTATGTACATTAGATGCTTCAAAAAATACATCTAATAGGCTAACCACATTTCACATAAATATTCGTATGTCTCAAATTTTAAAACACAAAAATATATTTTTTTTACCTTTTTTGAATGAAATTGAACAAACAACTTTGCGAATACGTCCTATTTGATTTATTTTTTAATAACTTATTTGCGCGAACCTTTGCGCTAAGTGTAGCAGGATTTATATTATAATTTTGATAAATATAAATTTACAAGCTTACATTCCTTTATGTTATACTATTTTTGATGAAATAATCATTCCAAATAGAGAATTGAATGATATTTTTTTTTTTAGGTTTTTATAAAGATGTATAAAATTTAAAATATTTTAATATAGGTTGTAACCTAAAAAAAAAACTACGAAATAAAGCCGACCGAATGTAAAATCGAAAAATTCGATAATGAATTTGAAAATAGTACATTTAAAATATCTCAAAAGACATAAGTCTTGAAAAGGATTGTCCGCAGTCTGTACACTTAGATTTAAACTACCTACGAAATTATATTAAAAAGACATAGCGGAAATTTTATTTCGCATTATGCTGTGCGTTTTGTGAAAAACCATATAGTTCGACTTATTCTGGCTTTTATACCGCTTTGGCTCTGGCAAGTTAACTCCCACCTGACAAAACCGTGTACTTTTTAAAAGCTAAGTTCAACGTAAGGTTACATAAATTTACGTTGAACTTACTTTTAAATAATTTGTATCAGAAATTTGCTGCCACGATACAAGTCGAGATATATGATTTTGCACAAGACTTAAACTATGGTATACCCGAAACAAAGCAATGGCGGGTTACCATATTTATGTATAACTATTTTAACTCTGTTATTAAATACTCCAAACTTTATTATGTTAAATCCAATATAATAAATAAAACAGATCTGTCCCCAGGTTATTGAATAAGAGCCAAAATTGGCTTTTATCATGAAAATAGGTCCACTTTCTAATAACTTAAGTGACAGTTCAATAAAAGAATATCTCAAAATAATTGTATTTCTAGATTCGAGGAGACGTTTCTATTAAGTTGGGGGTCACAGTATTGTAATGAGGCAGATACCTAATTTGCTAATTTTATTTATTTGCATTTGCATTTGCATAAAATATGGTACATTTAGTAGGTCTTATTAGGTATACAGATCCTCATATCTTGTCAGTGACACTAACATGCAAATATTATTGAAAAAGTACCTTATATGCAAGAAACATGCTTAGGCATAAATTGTACACAAATTGATTTTAAATTAATGCTTTTAACGAAATAATAACATTATGATATTAAAGTTGCCAAGCCTAAAAAATACATTAAACATAATTATAATAATATGAAATTGTTGTGGTAAATGTCAGTATAATATAATTTTAGAAATAAAAATAAAAAATTGGGATGTCAAGAAATTAATAACGATGTTCAAATTATACAAGCAGTCAAAACAAAATGTCAATCAGTAATTTTATCAAATTTAAAATCAAATAGTTCATTAATATTATAAAAAGATCTCTCTAGTAGCCACCTTACGAGTTTTGTCTTGAACTGCTTTACGGGAAGTTCTTTGAAGAATCTTGGTAATTTGTTATATATTTTTATGGCCATGGCATAACAGTTTCTATTTCTCAAAGCAGTTTTACATTGCAGTGGGACCAATCTTGTAGGGTCTCTTTCCCTAAGCCTAGAATCACCTCTGTAGTTTAAGGCTTCGAACAAGTGATATTGTTCTCTAACAAACATTGCCGCTTGTAGAATGTAGAGACTAGGCAAAGTTAACAAATTTAAGCTTTTGAATAGCGGTTTACAGTGTGTCATTGGTCCTACACCACTAATAGCTCTTACACATTTTTTTTGGATAATAAAAACTCTATTTATATCTGTGGAATTGCCCCACAAGAGTAGACCATATCTCAGTACCGAAGACACATAACCATGATAAGCCATAAGAGCCGTTTTCTGGCTAGATGTACGTCTTAACTTTTTTAGTGCAAATATAAACCTATTAAGTTTGCCACAGACATGGTCAATGTGCCCTTTCCAGTTGCAATGTTTGTCAATTATTATACCTAAGAATTTAAAAATGTCAATTGTTTCTATAATTTTATTTCGGCATGTCAATTGGGATGTCAAATGTTTAGTTTTATTATTATAATTACTAAAACACATTAGTTTCGTCTTGGTTAAATTGGCGCACAAATAGTTTTTTTCTAGCCAGCCCACTACCAATTCCGATTCTCTGCTTAACACGTCGTTATAATCTTCGTTACTGGTCCCAGGAACAATAACTGAGACGTCATCGGCAAATAGAACGCATTTGTGATTTAGAGTAAGTGGCAAATCGTTTATATAGAGGAGAAAGAGGAGTGGTCCTAGAATACTGCCCTGTGGCACACCCGCATCATTAGGTTGGTATGTGGATCTATATTTAATCAGCTCTAAGGATTCGTCTAGTTTATTTATTTCTACGCATTGCGTTCTCCCAGTGACGTAGCTTCTTAACCAATTCAAGGCCGATCCTCGTATACCATATTTTTCGCATTTATTGAGTAATCTTTCATGATTAACAAAGTCAAAAGCCTTAGTCATGTCGAAAAAGATTACGGAAACCGGTACCCTTTTATCGATGTATTCCGTAACATTTTGTATAAGTGAAAAAGCTGCTAAGCTTGTAGATTTACGCGGCTGAAAGCCATTTTGTTCGTCTCTGATAACTTTAAATTTACTCAGAAAATTACTCAGACGTTTGTGCATTGCCTTTTCGAAAATTTTCGCAACTATTGGAATAAGAGTAATAGGACGATAGTTATTCAGCTCTTTTTTATTGTCTTTCTTATGTAAGGGTTTTACCACAGAAAGTTTAAGACTTTGCGGGAAAATACCTTGGGAGAAAGATAAATTTATAAGATGTGCAAGTATCGTGGATATTTCATTCGAGCAATATTTAAGCACATGGGTTGAGATATCATCATATCCTACCGACCTTGTATTATTTAATGAGAGTATAATTTTTGAGACTTCTCTTTCATCAGTGGGTTTTATGAAAATGCTGGAGTTTATACCTTCAAGTTCACTCAAGTCGTTTGCAAATGTCCTCGAATTATTAACGCTCATGTGCTCTTTAACTAAATTAATGAAGTAGTTATTAAATGCTTCTGCTATATCCGCTTGATCTGTTATATCAGTACCGTTAATATTTATTGTATTTATTCCTTCGCTGTAATGTGTGCTCTCATTTTTATCTTTAATTATATGCCACGATGCTTTGCATTTATTTTTTGATTTTTCTAAATACTTATGGTTGAGAAGTTTGCGAGATTGAATTATACATTTTTTAAGCGTTTTGCTGTATTTGGTATATTTAATTTTATTATCAATTGTTTTGTGCTTGTAGTACCGAAATCTCAGCGCTCTTTTTATTTTTGAAGACTTTTTAATACCCTTAGTTATCCATTTTGCTGTGCTTTTGGCTGAGTAAACTTTGACTCTTTCGATAGGGAAGCATAAATTGTAAAATAAATTAAAATCATTTTGAAAAGTGTCAAAAGCAACATTTAAATCAGGTTCATTTAAAACCTCCGTCCAGGTCAGAGAGTTTATACTTTTCTTGAATTTTTCCAAATTTTCTAGACTGAAATTTCTTTTTTTTATAAACCAATACTTCAGACGTGGGGGTTTTTTGTTTACATTAAACGATAATGTCTGAGCTGTATTATGATCCGACAGATGTAATTCGTGTATTTTGCCCTGCGCATCTGGTATGTTGCTAATAATTTGGTCTATACAGCTATTTTGTCTTGTTGGTACGTTTATATGACACCGCATGTTATGATTGAGCAATAGCTCTTGGAGTCTAGTAGTAGTTAAGGTATTTTTTAGTATATCTATGTTTATATCCCCAACCAAAATTATTTTCTTCGAAGTTCTTTTCATTATTTTATGCAAAAGAGATTCAGTTTTGTTGAAAAAGACGTTAACATCACTGTTGGGTGTTCTATATAGACCTATGATCATGCAATTTAAGGAATGAATTTGTATACCGCAACATTCGAAACTCCTTTCTGTCGCAAGATCTTTACAAATCTGGAGTTTTTCGTAATCCAACCCTCTACGCACGAGAATAGATACACCACCGCGTTTTTCTTTAGCTCTTGAGAAATGTGCTGCTGATTCAAACCCTTTTAAACTAATGTTTGCTTCGCTACCAGATTTAATAAAAGTCTCTGTTAAACATATTACGTCTAAATCTACTTCTTCTTTTAGTTCATTAAAAGCTAATTCCAATGACTCTAGTTTATTTAGGAGACCGGCGATATTCTGATGAAAAATATTTACGCTATTCTCGAAAAAACTGCTTTTGTGGCCCATGGCTATTAGTTCCCACATGGAAGTAATAAGGTATGGTTCCCCTTTTTGGTTTGTTTTCATTGTTCTTAGTCAAATTTGTATTTTTAATAGAGTTTTTATCATTCATTTTTTTAAAATAATACGGGATGGTTCCCTTATTCGGTTCTGTGTTGAGTTCGTTACATCTAGTTAAACGAGATTTAATGTTCTTTATATATACAGTGTTATAATATCTTGAGTCCACTTTCAAGCATATTTGTCTCGATATTTCAGTAAGGTAATAAGAATGTGTTTTCCTGAATTCTTCTAAGTGAATAAATTCGCAGTTAGGGGTCTGTTTGCAAATATTTTCTAAATTTTTATTAAGTTTTATTTCATTTAGATATTTATTGTGTCTTACATTCAAAATAATGATATGACATTTTAGTGTGTTAATAGTGGACCTAAGAATATTTATTAATTTTATGGGGTTACTATCATTTTCACCTACACATAGTATTAATTGGTCATTTTCAGTTAAATTCAACAGGTGACATTGGCTAACAATGTCTTCTGCAAGTGCATTTGGTTTAATTATAGATTTTATGTCATAGTTTTCATAATTGGATACAGATGTCGTTCTTGTCTTTAATAAAGTTGAGGCTAAGCCTCGACATTGCTGGCTACCTAAAATTAATAGTTGTGGTTTATTTGTACTGCAGTTTTCATTCTTTTCTTGTCTTGAATTTAGTGTAGCATTTTCAATTTTCTCCTTTGGGTTTTCTATTTTGCTTCTCTCATTTGTTATTTTCTTACTTGTGGCGTTATCTTGTGATATGTGTCTGTATTCTTTTGTTTTTATAAGATTAGAATTATTCTTTAGGCTGGTGTCTGTTTGAGTAACGCCTGTATCTTGGTTTAGTATAATGTCGTCTATGTCCTTGTTGTCTATTTCATGGAGCGTATCTGGATTAATTGTCAATCTTTTCCGTTTTCTAGTGGCAGAAAGTGCCCTGGGACTATCAGGAAAGCCTATCGTTTCATATGTCTGTACTATGTTCTTGTATCTCGCTAGTTCGGACTTAAGCTGCTGATTTTCTAGATTTAAGTAATCGTTTTCTTGTATGGCAGTTGAGAGGCGTCTTTTAAGACTCCCTATGTCATTCACACTCGAGCTACTATTTTCATTTAATGAGTTACTCGGCAAACTTATCATGGTGCTTTCTAGAAATGTCGAGGATGATAAATCATTTAACGAGTTTGATCTTCTATATTGCCGAAATGTAATATTATCTGTGTCCACGTTTCTGTTGTCCATTGTGTTGTATAAATTTTAATATTGTTCAGAACGTGTTATTTTGTATTGTGTTATGTTTTAATAATTTTCAATTAATATTCTCATAATTTAAAAATGGTGTCAATAATTTCATCAGTATTCATTCACCTGTCAATCCAAATTTTCTGCAGGAATGTATCCGAACAAGTTATCTAATATTTATTGTCTGTGGTAAATTTGATTTGTTATGTTGGTACTCTTTGCATTTGCTGTCAAATATTGTCGTAAATCAGCTGATTGGGATTGTCACCTTTATTGCAGTGTTTTTATTTTGAGAAAATGGTGAAAGTTCTACTCACATTGTATGAAGTTCGTGATTTTCAAAAGTGAAATTGTGCCGTTATTCTTGGAATTTTTGAAGCTTGGAAATCTTGTCTTGGTTTTATCTTGAAAATACGCCATAAAATGTCGTCCAATATAACATGTACACAACAATGGTTGATCTGTTCACCTTTGAGGTTAGTTTTCACTTGTCGATGATAACTTTTTGACGAATTTTAATTAAAATAACGTAGGAACCAAGTATCGTATGTTTACTTTTTTGCGCAGCCGGAAGCGGAAAAAAAAAACACCGCATATCTAAGGAGTATATTTTATGTTACAGCTAAACTCCGAAGTGCGACTACACCTAAGTTTAGCCGGTTAAACCTAGGTGTAACCGACCGCAGTCGGTTAAGTTTTTTCAGCCTCACGCGTTTAAAACGTGAGATAAGTTAATTTATGGAACTAGGCGTTACTTTGCGGAAATCCATCACAACAATTATTAATTATTATTTAATATTTAGTGTTAAGAGCGGAATAGACACTAAATATTAAATAATAACTAATAATTGTTGTGAGATAAGTTGTTATCAACATGTATAATTGTTGTTGTATGGTGAACTTAATAACATTAATAATATTCCTTAATTATAAATTGAGAACTCTGGAATAAGGACAACTCGGATCTGGTGCTTCGCCGGCTGCTCACACCTAACTTTAACTGACTGCGGTCGGCTACGCCCAAGTTTAACCGGCTAAACCTAGGTGTAGCCTCACTTCGGACTTTAGCCGAAACATATATAATATGTAATGAGTGCAGCTACAGGCTACGCTGATATAATGGACGAGAAACAAAATGGGCCCTAGGCCTTGTAAAATTAGCCCAGTATTGAACTAAAGAGTGTCTCGCGGCTCGAGACAAGATTGCAGCCCACGCCGTAAGTTTGAATAAACACTTAAACTTTCTTTAAGTTTTCTTCAAAAAACCTGTCACTTTAATGCATGAGATAATAATGGATGAGGACTTTTTTTCCTCGCGTTGCATCTTATTTGCAACTGAGAAAATTTTCAGCATGATTGGTCAAAATTGCGAAATACCAACTAGGTACATAGTACAAACGGCTACAGCTTTGAGTTTAGGACGCGGTATGTGCCCTCATTACTGTCACCTGTGGATAAAGTTAAGTTATTTTATTACTTAGATATTTGTGCCATAAACGATGTTTACCAACTCTGTGGATATTTTGACCAAAATAAGTAATTAAGTTGTAAAATCGATTTATTTAGTAATAGTAAACTTAGTAACTTAGTTTACTTAGTAATTGATGTAAGACTACGTAATGTATGTACTTAAAATAAATTGAGCTAATTTTGAAATGTCGTTTTATTTTTTACTTTTACCTGCTGAGGTAGTAGCCTATGTGATTAGGGTCTAAAGTCTAAGCTACCTGCGTACCAAACTTCTGCTGAATCGGTTGAGCAGTCGTGTATAATAACAATAAGTAACAAATATACAAACCGAGTAGGGATTTATCCCACCTGCTAGGTTAAGTCTGCTACCATTTGGACGCATAATCGCTTACTTATAATATTAATAGGACTACTTACTGTTATTGCTTAGTGATTACCTTTCATTGGTAACATAATACTACATACTAACATTAAATTATAATAAACTAGCTGCGCCCAGCGGTTTTCTATAGCCTATGTGTTATTCTAGGGTCTAAGCTATCTGTATACTAAATTTCAGCTCAATCGGTCCACCCGTTTAGGCGTGAAAGAGTAACAAACACACATCCAGACATCAATTCTTACAAACTTTCACGTTTTATAATATTAGTAAGATTAGTTCAATATTGTTACGCCTTTAAAGGCAGAATTTTGATGGATTTGAATAGTTTTAAGATCTCATTTTACCAAAATTCTGACAAATACATAATTATTAATTATCTTTATTGTCCTTCAGTCCTGAAAAGTAAAAAAGTCTCAAAGGACCTAAATCCAATTTAAATACACATGTAAGCAAAGTAAACAGAGTTCGGTTTCCGTTTGAGAAGCCGTCGTGATTATTAAATCGAAGCAATTCGATTCTTGGAGTTTTTTCTCAGTTGTTGGAAGTGGCCCTTGACGTGCTTCACGGAGTAAATAGATTTTTCCTCTGGAATTAGAGCTGAGGTTTACACACGCCTTGTAAAAAGGCAGACACCCCCATAGTATAAAATAATTCTGACTCTCGACTGTTTTTTTTTTCATTACTTATTCACAGTCAGACTTGTTTTGCTGGAGAAAAGATGATAAATCAATATTAAACCTTTATTGAAACACAAAACAAAATGTACAAAAACAACTCAAAACTATAATATAAAACGAAGTGTTACAATTGGCGGCCTTATCGCTAATAGCGATCTCTTCCAGACAACCGTACAGGGGGAGAAGAACAATTGATATTCGCATGGGTTAGGTGGTGTGTTGTGGTGTGTCCCAGATTTTTATATTGTTTATTTTGGATAAGATCCTACAATAAAACTTTTGTAGTTGATAGACTTTTGTTAGTTGTAGAAAATTGAAGTTACATTTGATTTTGTACTGGCATCGCTTTCAAGATTTTTTCAAAATTTTGTTAAAAATTGACAGTGGACGTTAGCAAAGAAACGCCGATTTGTGTATCGGTTATAAACCCGCTGTTGTGTAAGTTTGATCGACGATTACTTGTGTTTTTTTTTCTGTCCGGGCGCTTACTATCCCTGCATAACTTGTGTGTTATAGCGCGGTGTCTGCTTTCCCACAGTCGTGTTACTTCAACCTAATTTCCCTTGAATGCGGCGTCAAGGAATTCGATTGGACGCCGTTCCCCGCCGCAGGAGCCACTCGGCAGATGCTTTGATTTTATTATGGAGAGAGCTCTGGTGTTGCCAGCGCATATTTGCCATAAATCTCGCGAACTTTACACTGAGGGAAACTTATGTGAAGGGTGTTTTCTTAGTTGCTGCCAGCGGTTTTAGATACTGAATAGACTACTTATGTGTTATTCTAGGAGTCTTAACCATTAATATGTACCAAAAAATTTTAAGAAAAGAAAGGGTTCACAATTTTTCTGTTTTTTTATGTATCTATGTTTGTTGTACGTACACGAAGACGCCTGAACCGATTTTATTTATTTTGTTTAAAGAGTACTTTTAGATGTTTCCATTTATTATTTATCAAATTCGGTAAAAAGGTGTTCAAGTTATAAATTTTAATATGTATCGACCTTTTATTGAAAGTAAACTTGTCGTTGGTTTGATGAATATTTTAAACACACTTTATTTTCAACAATAAATAAACGAACTCAATAATATTATTAAGAGTTCCAAAGTTTTCCTCTTACGTCCAAATCCAACATCAGCAGATTCCATTTGCTTCAGAAATCTATTTACTTCCTAAAAACTCCAAAAGTGTATACTTATCTGAGTAACTAGCAACTGCTGCCAACTCGGCACCGTTTGACCGGAAAAATAACACATTTCTCAAAACTTTGGACATTTTAAACTGCTCGTTGCAACACCCATCGCAGATTCGTTTACGTAAATCTTTTTAGTGGTTCACTTTAAAAATACTTGAAGGGAAGTTCGATTCACTGTCTAGGAAATGAGGGGGAGGGGGTGCAAAGTGGAGGGTTGCTTCCTAAAGCCTGATTGTGCTGTTCGCAGCTTTGCGCGCTTGTTCGGCTTTGCTGTTATCGATAGTTTATTTTAGAGCTATTAGACGGTATTTGCGTATTAGCGGTTTTACGAACAGAAATGTATAGGCTTTGTTTAGTTTGATCGGTTCTATTATTATTATTTTATGTTTTTTTATATAAATTGAGCGGCAAGCAAGCAAACGGCCCAGCCTGATGTTGAGCGGTTACGGCCTATTGACCCTTCCAACACTAGAGGTGCTATCTAAGCGTTGCCGGCCCTTTAAGAATTTGTTCTTAAATGCATCAAGGTTAAAGGACTCTGGGAAGACTCTTCGTGGGAGGTCATTATGTGGGTTTAATTATACTCATAGAGCACGGTTCCACCTAATGTACAAGTGAACTAAATTAAAAATTTAAAAAACCCCCAACGCAATACGTAATTCACCATTTTTTTGATGGCGGCCATCTTAGATTTTAAATTTTATATAGTGGGCTGTATTCTACTTGTTAAGCCCTTTCATTTGATACCCATATTGAGGGGGTCGTGGGAGAAAAAAATAATCCGCCATTTTGTAGCGGCGGCCATCTTGGACCCATTTCCACCAAACATGGCTAAGAACACTCTCGACTAACTCTACTCTCAAACAAAAAAAACTAAATCAAAATCCGTTCATCCGTTTGGGAGCTACGATGCCACAGACAGACACATACACACACACACAGACAGACAGACAGACAGACAGACAGACACGTCAAACTTATAACACCCCGTCGTTTTTGCGTCGGGGGTTAAAAATGAAGGTTTTTATATATTTTTTTATTTTAGGTAGGTACTTAAATAATAGGACATTGTTTAACCTACTGAAAAGTGTAGGTTTTCTTTGTACTCATATTTAATGATTATGATTATGAGGTAGTTGCAGCGCATGGTTTTACCTACAGAACAGGGAACATCGCTCATCTAGACACGCGGCAGCGAGTCAAGCCAAGTTCAAGCAAAGGAACTGGCGACCGCGCCGTGTGTTATATTACACGAACCGTCCAAAGCGCGTTTTGACGACTTTTTACACCCTCGTTATACAAAAACTATTACACATAGACAAGTCAAATTTGGCACATATACTTAAATATACGAACTATATCTCTGTTCCAAATTCCAATAACACAGCTCAAACGGTTATTTAGATATAAACATCCAGTAATCGGTGAAGTTAATACATACTGAGGGATAGATCAAAAGTAATATCCCAGTTCCAGATGACATAGAAAGCTGAAATTTGGCATCCAGATAGGCAAAGTCATAGTAACAAAGGAAAAAATCAGAAACTAGTAAATTTTAATGATTTAATAATATTTTTAAATTTAATAAAAATTGTTAATTTTAAAGTATGGTAATTAACTTGCAAATTAAATATGATCCACCTTCCGGTTTCCGATTAAGCTGAAATTTGGCATGCATGTATAAATTGGATGACAATGCAATATTATTGTGACATGGAGGTGATCTGATGATGGAGCTGGAAGGTGGCCATAGGGACTCCGTAATTATATGACGCAACCCCATCGAGTTTGGGCTTATTTGATTTGTCTTGACGAGTTCTTTGATACTATATAGTAATCAGGGTCTGATGATGGAGCTGGAAGGTGGCCATAGGAACTCCATAATTAAGCGACGCAACCCCATCGAGTTTGAGCTCGTTTGATTCGTCTTGACGAGTACCTTTGTGCTAGATAGTAATAATAAATGCTTGTTAAAAAAAATTACATGTTACCTACTATAAGTACAAACTACTTCTATGACTGATAATAATGGTATGGTAATTTTAAGTATATACTTTTGTTATATTGTTTATGAGTCACGATAAGGAGTAGATACCTAATACCTATTCTATTCCACCTCGATCCTCTCTCGTCGGCGGAGAGTAGAGCGACAGTCCCATGGCCGGTGCACCGGAAATAATTAAAATCAAATAAATATAAATTTAGTTCTAGTAAGCCCAAAGGCCTTGATAAATAATCTATTTGATAGGGCTTACTATGACTACTTCATTTCTGATATGCGTCTGGTATTGGCTCAGTTATTTATTACATGTGGATTTTAAGAGCTTCACGTGAGAATAATATTATAACGAATGGAGTAGGTATTATACCACCTTTATTTTATTTAACCTTACTCTTATCAGTTTTAGTATACTTACATACAATTAAATGATAGGTATTTCGGACCACGCCAGCGCATTAGGTATACATCATTAAATTATGGATAAGTACCTACCTACTATTAAATTCTGTACAAAAAGTAATGATATCCTATCAAAAACATAAATGTGAAATTAGAGCCAAGTTCAATATTACGATATATGTATTATGTAGGTACCTATGCGTTAGTTGTTTGTTGACTTCAAAGACAAAAGAAGGGAGATCTAAATTGGTGCCAAGTTCAATGGTTAGTCCTGAAATATATTTATAACATAAAATATTCTATTACAACTTAAAATATTATTTCTTCTTATAACTTAAGATAAATATATTATAGCTTGAGATCTGACTTGGCTTGTTCTCATATTGTATTATGCGAAATATTATAATTAACTTGCCTACTAAAACTGTCTATAAAACTAGCCGCCGTGGAACATAGGGCTCTTTCGTGACTGTTTTTATATGCAGGTATCTACTTAATAATATGTCGTATATGAGAACAAGCCAAATTAGATCTCAAGCTATAATATATTTATCTTAAGTTATAAGAAGAAATAATATTTTAAGTTGTAATAGAATATTTTATGTTATAAATATATTTCAGGACTAACCATTGAACTTGGCACCAATTTAGATCTCCCTTCTTTTGTCTTTGAAGTCAACAAACAACTAACGCATAGGTACCTACATAATACATATATCGTAATATTGAACTTGGCTCTAATTTCACATTTATGTTTTTGATAGGATTAGTTTTACCTCACAGGTTTTATCGCAGAATGTTTTTTTTAATGTTTATTCTACTTGTGTGTTTGTTCCACTTGTCTACGTAGTAATCAGGGTCTAAGCTACTCATATACCAAATTTCAGCTCATTCGATCCAGCCATACGAAAAAATAAACATACACAAACTTTCTCCTCAATAATATCAGTGTAATAAAGTAAAGATCCGAAATAAAGTCATTATGTGAAGTGATTTGTGAGCCGTGGGACTTTCTTTGGCCGTTCGCCATTTGTATTGTACTGCCAACGAAGAATATCATTCATTCTTTAGGTACATATTATTATTTATTAGGTATTATAGAATATCTGTAATTTAATGTTGTTACAGAAACCGGTAGTGTCCAGATTTATCTTTTGGGAAACTGAAACTCTTTAAATAGGTGTTTTTCTACTATTTTTTTAATAGGATACTAGCTTATGCTCGTGGGTTTGCCTGTGTGGCAAAATCCTTTCTTAGCGGAGGCCTACGTCATTAAGCCTATCTATGCTCCAAATTTCAACCCAATCCGTCATGCAGTTTAGGCTATGTGTTGATAGATCAGTCAGCCAGTCAGCTAATCAGTCACTCTTTCCTTTTTTATATTTAAACGAGTATAATGAGGATTTTGGAAAACTATTTGTCATACTGGCTTCGGTCGTGAGTCGTGACTAGTTGCCATCCACTGGACAAAACCGCGTCGCTAAAAGATCATTACCTACGACTGTGTTCCGGCATGATGTTCAGAGACCCAGGGAGGGATTTATCCCGCCTTCTAGGTTTATTTCGTCTATGGCGGCTTCCTCGTTTAAAATCACTTGAGATCGTGGTCATAAGCTAGCCTTGAATAAAAAAAAAGAAAAACTACCTACATTGTCTTTTTAAATTGGTCTTAATAAAGACATGCGGCTTGGATGTATGTTTATTACCTATTCACACAAAACTTAACCTATAGCTCAAAAGCATCAAAACATAAAATTTGGAACTTCACTTTTTTTTTTCTTTTGGCATCCCTACTTAGTGGCACTACCAACAGCCCGCACCAATCGTTTTGCTTCGTCGTTTCTAATGAGAACTGGTCGCATTTGGAACACTTTGCCGTCATCTGTGTTTCCCGAGCGGTACAACTTGGGTATCTTCAAGGCACGAGTGAATAGGTACCTTTCTAGGCATCATACGTGATCCATCGTCGACTGCATTTTCACTTTCCATCAGGTGGGATGTGGTCAAACGTAGGCCTATTTAGTATAAAAAAAAAATAAACTTCACACTAATATTTTAAAGGCGAAAGTTGGTGAGTGTGTGCATGTATCTTACTTCTTCACGTCTTGATGGGTGGACCGATTGAGCTCAAATTAATAAAGAGACTCTGAGATAGCTTAGACCCTGGAATAACACATAGACTTAAGGCGGGTAAAACCGCTGGGCGCAGCTAGTGACACATAAAAATCAAGTGAATATAACCAAAAATTACCTCCGAGCTCATCTGTGAAGGCTATAAAAGGTTATCTTTATCTATCTGAGGTCCTTAACTACCCTCTACCCGCTACCCTCTACCCGAATATCCAATTGACCCGAAAACACACTTATAAGATAAGTAAAAGAATACCGCATCCTTTGATGAAAACTACTAGAATTAGCTTGATGAAAAAATAATGGTGCACCGTTAGTAAGCCCAATCGCTTGTATCACACACGCTTGTATCACACTTACATTAGATACTGCTTGCACTATTTTATTCAAAACAAATTGATAAGTTTAAAAAAATAAACTACCTCTATGCTCTATATTAGACCGTATAGAAGGTACCTATAATAACATACATTTTTAAGAAACGAGTAGAATTATTACGATCTCTTTTCCGATTTCCTTCCAACCAATTTCGTTTCTACAACATTTTAAACTTCCGCGATTTATCAAAACGTCGAGGTTAGTTTTAAAATGTTTTTTTGTAAAACTAGCATTAAATACATACGCGATAAGTCCCGAGTAATATGTTTAATATGAATTTCGTTTCTGTTTTGACAAAATATTCCTTTTTCCAAGTTTCCATTTATCCTCCAACTATAAACTCTCCCAGGCTAGACGTGTTCGATTGCATGCGTTTTTTTATGAGCGCATATGTGTAACGAGTCTTCTTCTTCCGCGCCTTATTTCCCATGTCGTTTGGGGCCTTTCTAGTCCTTTTTCGCCATTCTGGGCGTTGTTGAGTCATTTCTGGCTGTAGAGCCAGCATCTTTAGGTCTTTGGGAATGGTCCCCACCCAGGTTGTCGGCGAGCGCTCTAACCCCCTTTTTGGTATCTCGATATCTAGTACAGTCCTTGTCATGTGGTCATTATTACATTGTATTCAGAATTAATTATAATAAATCATGTTTGTTTTAGGCAGGTATTAATATAAACTCGCTCCAGCGAAGGAATCCCATAGGTTTCCCAAATTACGGGCCTTGACCCTAGTTTGGGGTATAGGTTCTCACTAGTAATTTATGTGATTTGTAATGCCTTAACTGAATAAACAATTTATTTATTTATTGTTCCGCCTCATGTATGTACAACGAGAGTGGGCTTACTTTATCTGCTTCATATGTATAAACGTAACTAATTCTAGTGAGTGTTGTCCTTATCCATCCAATGTCCGAATAATCCTCAGCCAGTTGGGATGCGGTCACTTAGCACCTATAACTTGACCCTACGTGTGATGGGACAGACATGCTATGCAGAAGGACGAGAATATAACGATATTAACTGTGGCCCTTTAAGGGAATTAATAGTATTAGTATAATAATGAGAAATGAAATGAAAATAATTTATTGGCTCTATGATCTCTCCCTCTCTTGCCTTTCTCTTTCTTTCTCTTATTTATGAGCACTATTTTTTTTATTATTAGCAAATTTTATAGCAAATCCAAAATTCTATTGTATTAAATCTTCTTTTTACAAAATCCAATTTTTGGTAATTTTGGTAAACAATTTGCCATTTTTAATGTATCAAACTGAGAAAACTTTAAAAATATTATCTAAGATTTTCTAATAAAAATTTTCAAAAAGTTAATTATATTTTTAATTTATATTTAAAGTTTCGTCATATCGTACGAAAGAGAGTCGCAAGAATTAGGCTCTTTAAAGATATTACAAAGAAGAAGAACATAATTGGATAAATCCATTACCTACTACATTAAATTATAACGAGGTACCTGTTATTATATTATGCGTTAAAATTTTGTATAAACGTGAAAATATGTTGTATTATTAAAAATTACAAAACCTACGAGTCGATAATAATATTATTATAGAATGTATGTAATAATTTCATCATAATATTATTATTTCAAAATGCTTCTTGTTATTGACCGACCTGAAGGAGCATATTATTATTATTATTTCGATATGTCTTTTTGTAATATTTATAATACGAGTAATAGTAGCTTTTCCCTCTGTACTGTAGCCTATATTATGTTATTCCAGGGTCTAAGATAATATCTCTATACTAAATTTCAGCGCAATCGATTCACCTATTAACAAAAAAAGAAAGAGTAACAAACGACATACATCCATTCAAACTTACGCGATTATAATATTACTAGCTGCGCCCAGCGGTTTTACCCGCTGTACAATATAGCCTATGTGTAATTCAAAGGTCTTAGCTATCTCTAATATATAAAATTCTCGTGTCACAGTTTTCGTTGCCATACTCCTCCGAAACGGCTTGACCGATTTTGATGAAATTTTTTGTGCTTATCCGGTATCTATGAGAATCGGCCAACATCTATTTTTCATCCCCCTAAATGTTAGGGGTAGTCCACCCCTAAATTTTTTTTTATTTATATGGCAAAACAACGTTTGCCGGGTAAGCTAGTCTCTATATAAAATTTCAGCTACATCCATACAATCTTTCACGTTCACATTCTATTAATAGAAAGATAAGAAGGATTGATTATTTTCTAATACAACATCAACAGTATTCCTGCGATGTTTTCACAAAAATATGATGTTAAGCGATGATGCGGTCATCGTACGATGAATCACGACGACTCAGGGCCACCCTCAAACTCGCGCATACACTGCGAACAAAACACTTGCGAGTTCTATTTTTACTAGTGGCGCCATCTAGTATAATATATTAAAGAAACGAGCGACTGACAGACAAATCGCTGCGCTGAATGGATTTGGCTCGTACTGAATATTATGTAAACCAATAAAAAAACACTCATCTTGCGCTCTGACTTTTGGGACGAATATGCTCTCTTTTGGTTTATGTAGCTACGTGCTAGAAATTTTATAAGATTTTATGTTGATATAATTATAGTTTTTACACCTACAATTCAATATAAAAACAATTTTTTTATATCCTACACATTTTTAAAACGTTCGGATAAACATCCTTAAAGTATATTGTCCTATTTAATAAATGTATCGCATTTTCAATATTTTCTATACATGTGGAATATATAACCTACTTTTTTTTAAGTTGGTAACAAACGACAGGAACTGGGTCTGGGTTCGTTATTTTGAAATTGGTTTATAGTTTATAAGTAAATTGCCGCGGTATATTTTTTAGATTGCGTGGGTTAAAAACAATATTATGACCTTTTCCGCGAGACTGAACTTACCTAATTTCATCTAAATCGGTTCAGCGCAGCGGTTTAATCCTAAAGAAGTAACAGGCACATCTCAAAACAGACAATTTTATCGGGACTCGTATTATACGAGTATCAATGTTTAACTAAATTTTATTTCGATGACCGTCACAAACGGCACCGAATTAATAAAAATATATGCGTTGATAGATCAGTCAAAAGCCTAATTCAGTAAAGAACTCGGGCTTTGCTCGCAATAACACAAGTCTCATTCCAACAACTGTAATATTGAGGGGAACAAGTCGCTTGCGAGTTTTAACGACGATCAGCGCCATCTAGTTTTGTTTTGGAAAGCTATAGGAAATTTATTCTGAACTTTGCTTATTACTTACTACTTTTATCTATTTTTTTAAAACCACTGAACCTATTTTGACGAATTTCGCAATACGTTAGAAAAAGTAAATTTTAACTAATATAAAATACATATTTGATAAAAGTTAAACAAAAGATTTACAGAAATTGGACGTCAAACGTTCATACAATGAATGTGAACTTTTGTATATTGAAAAGCTTAGATAACAAGTGAATTAAATTAAAAATTTGAAAAACCCCCAACGCAATACGTAATTCAAATTTTTTTGATGGCGGCCATCTTGGATTTTAAATTTTATATAGTGGGCTGTATTCTACTCGTTAAGCCCTTTCATTTGATACCCATATCGATGGGGTCGTGGAAGAAAAAAGTAATCCGCCATTTTGTAGCGGCCGCCATATTGGATCGATTTCCACCAAACATGGCTAAGAACACTCTCGACTAACTCTACTTTCAAACAAAAAAAACTAAATCAAAATCCGTTCATCCGTTTGGGAGCTACGATGCCACAGACAGACACACACACACACACACACAGACAGACAGACAGACAGACAGACACGTCAAACTTATAACACCCCGTCGTTTTTGCGTCGGGGGTTAAAAATAAGAAAGGGAAGATTCGGTACGCACTATTGTTGCTATAAACCATACGTGGACCTGCTGGGTCGGAATGTGTCGGTTCCCGCGCAACTCGCGCCCAAGTAAAATTGTGTGCATGAACCTAATTGGGGTGGTCCATTGGCAAGACGCGTGTGCCGTATCTTTCCTTTTTATTTTAATCTAAGATTGAAGATGTTTTAATAGGAGCTATTCTATGCAATATTCTAGGGTCTAAGCTTTTGATTTGATTTGAAACTATAATATCGTCGTAAAAGTCACTGGTCGCGCTAATATTACATACCTACAAAAGTAAAACAGTACCTAAAGTAAAGTAGGTATATAACATAAAATAAAAGTATTTCCCATCAAAACATAATTTTCGTCGGTTTGGCCCTTGGCTGTGGTTTCCAAATGATTACCTTAAAACAGCACTTAGGAAATATTTCCGATATTTGTGTTTTATGGGAAATAATGGGTTTCCCATCGTTTATTGATTTCAGACTGGTGAACTGGATGATTTGAATGTAATGGCTTAACCTCTACTTTTACTTAATATGAGAGCCATAAAATGTTATAGTTTTTTTTTTTACATGTTCTTCTCTATCCTTTTTAAGTCCAACCTAAATTAATTAGGTTCATGTATGCATATTACTACCAAATGTAAAAACATTTTTTTGCAAGTAAAAACATTTTTTTTCGATGGAGTAAACAATTCATTATGGTTAAATAGTATCATGTCATAATTATTATTTAAGGTCGTTGGGCCATAATTTAATGAATTCGAAAACAGTCTTGAGTCGGAGCGGAAAAATATTTGCCAAAATATTTTTGTCATTTAATATAAGAACAGTATTGGGCCACCGTGTTTACCTTTCTATAAATTCACTCCATTCATTGGTTGTCTGGAAGAAATAGCTTTTGAGCGATAAGACCGCCGCTTGTAAATTTTTTTTTGTTGTGAATTAGGCCCTGCTTGTAATGTATTTCTATAAGTATTAATATTATATATCTATCTATCTACGAGGCTATGTCAGAGTCTACGCTAAATGTATTTTTGTTTTGTTATTCTGTTTGTATCGTTTTAATCTCGTCCCTCAGAATGACCCCAGCAGCACTTACGGTCCCACAATGGAATTAGTCCGGCCACATTATGGTGCACACATATTGCTCACATTACGTACCGACTCTAGGAATCAATATAACACGAGCGTCTTGGGGCCCATGGGCAGTTTCAATGGTGAGCAGGGATATGAAGGGAACTCATTTATATACTATACCTACTAAGTTTATATATTATATTTATATATCTTACTAATATTATAGACGTGAAAGTTTGTAAGAATGGATGTCAGGATGTCTGGATGTGTGTTTGTTACTCTTTCACGCCTAAACGGGTGGACCGATTGAGCTGAAATTTGGTATACAGATGGCTTAGACCTGTACGCTGGACGCAGCTAGTTATAAATATAAACTCAGTAGGTAGTATTCATATAAATATATTAAAATAAATATTATAAGTAGGTAGTACATACGATATAGCGAGTGGAAAAGCACATTTGCCTGCTTGTTTACTAGCGCCTTATAATTTTGATTTAACACACATCAAAATTAGTCACACTTTTTTTTATACAACGAAGTAACAAGACAAGTAAGACGCTCTCTAGATAGTAAGAGATAACGCTGCCCATAATTAGTACAGTGCTACCCAGGATTTTTTAAAGGTAATGTTATGGGTGCACTGCGCCGACGCTTATTACTCAAGAGTCATAAGATTTAAGACTCTTCAAGCCCAGTAATTTCACTAGCTACAATGCCCTCTTACCAAAGCACAATTATGTTCTTGGAAAGTCAGTTTTTCTACGTATATGCTAGGAATCAATACAACAAGAGCGTCTTGGGGACCATGGGAATAATCGGACACTTTTATTCAAGCTGTTTGAATGGAAAGCAGGGTAAATACAGGGAATTCAATGATACCCAAACATAGAGGCTTATGACTACCATATAAGGATGCAGACTAAAAGAAATTGTCCTTCAAGTAGATTCGTAAAAAATATTTGACACGTATTTTTTGTAAATTTCATTAAAAAAAACGTGTGAGATACAACGAACTAAAGGTCGTGACGTCACTCCCCGAACGCAGACATTTTTGTTCCTGGATATAGTGTCGTAGCACGTCTCCATCCAAATATTTAGATTACGGAATAAATTATATTTAAATATTTTGACCATGTCAACTATCAACATCCCTATTCAAGAGATTATACCATTCTAATTTCTACAACTAAAAATGAAGATGTACTTACACACCAAAAACATTCATAAAATAAAATAAAAAAACATTAAAGTAATTTTTATTCAACAGCCGTTGTAATAAAGCTGTAATAAACCCATTAAATGCTTGTTATCTCAGTCAGTAGATAACAAAATCTGCGCATTTTTGCGTAACGGTCAATTAGATCTCCCTTAAAGTTAAAACACCTCAAAATATAAATAAGCGGCAGACTTCCCGTGAGTAACGAGGGGCTTTCCGCAATTTCCCCAGTTTCCCCACAATCTAAGAACTAATTTCCCTGTTAAGATGCCTATTAAAAAAATAAACGACGATGCCTTGTGTTCCTTAGAGGTGCCACAGATTATATGTTAGCGTAGATGCTGTAAAATTGTGTTTTAATTCTTCTAAATACAGGACACCACAAACGAGCTCCATAGTATTTTAGGCGCTATCGTGGTTCAGCGTCGCACGTAAAACTGTGGGTCCCGGCTGTTTCCTGTAAGATGTAGTGTAGGGCGTCCTTGGGCGAGATGGGGTGAGGATATCCGGATGGTCGCGGGGAGCGGGTGGAGGAGGAAAACAGAGGACCGAGTTGAGTGGCGTGCCATGCGGGAGGCCTATGTCCAGCAGTGGACGAGCGTGGGCTGATGATGATGAATGGTACATTACGTATGTAGGAGGCAATCATTTTTGCATCGTTGCAGCCGTATATTCATCTTGACGACCTGAAATTACATAGGTTGTCCATGCAACCTATAATAGTTATTGTATTTGACATGACAATGTAAGTAGGATAATCTATTATAGAGGTAAGAACGTATTTACAAAAGAAAAGTTACAAAAAAAAAGTATTATATCCGTTATCTAGCTACCTTAACACAAGCATTAAGTTGCTTAGTTTGGGGTTAGGTGGCGCTGTGTGAAATGTCCTGAATTTGTTTATTTAATATTTATTGTTAGAGTAATTTGTACTCTAATTAACCCATTTAAATTACTTTTTCAAATTTCAAAGCGTGACGTTTGAAGTATACTCATCGTACGACACCGCCACCCTAATCTTTTAATGTACTTAATTAACGTTTGAACTCGCGGCGTCCTACTTAACATATTATCCATGTTAGATACCAGAATGTTTTGTTAAGACTTGATTATGTCTTCAACCTTAATTAACTGTACGCTAAAGTTAAGCTTTCAGGAGAATACTTATGTTACTTAACTTAAGGCTAAGTATAAAGTTTTTGTCTCTCAAGTTAGGACAAAAAGGATCTTAAGCTTAAGCTTTAGCTTTAAAGCGTTAATAAAGATAACTAGTGCAGATTTTGATGGTGTTAAACTTTAAATTTTAAGGAGCTTCTAGAGAGACTTTATATTTTATAATATCTTTGCGTAGGACTCCGTGGATCTCAAAACTCAAACTCAAAATTCATTTATTTAAATATACTACAATGGAGCACTTTTGCTAGTTAATTTTACATGTTTAGTTATATTCTAAGACTCTTCTGCTCATTCGTACCTCTACGAGAAGAACGAGCAAGAAACTTATAGGGATTGCTTTTTTTAAAATTATGTGTGTGTACAATGATTATCTTGATAGATACATACTTCAAAATAAATTAAAAAAACCTCTATATAATCAAAAACCAAAAATAATAATAACAGTTTTATTTTAGGCTCTAAGCTGTCTCTGTACCAAATTTCAGCTCAATCGGTCCACCCGTTTAGGCGTGAAAGAGTAACAAACATACATCCAGACATCCATACATTCATTCAAACGTTTATAATATTAGTAAGATTTGAGTAAGAATCGATTCCCACACACTTGTAAAAATGTTGGCGCTACAATCTATATTTTCAAATTTCACTTTTTTCGTAATAAATCATCATTCATCATCATCATCATCTCAACCATTAGACGTCCACTGCTGAACATAGGCCTCCCCTTTGGACTTCCATATGTACCGGTTGGAAGCGACTTGCATCCAGCGTCTTCCGGCGACCTTTATAAGGTCGTCTGTCCACCTTGTGGGTGGACCGTCCTACGCTTCGTTTGCTAGTCCGTGGTCTCCACTCGAGCACTTTTCGACCCCATCGGCCATCCGCTCTGCGCGCTATGTGGCCTGCCCATTGCCACTTCAGCTTGCTAATCCGCCGGGCTATGTCGGTGACTTTAGTTCGTCTACGGATTTCTTCATTTCTGATTCGACCTCGTAGAATAACCCCGAGCATAGCCCTTTCCATAGCACGCTGGGCGACTTTGAGCTTCGAGATGAGACCAATGGTGAAGGAAATCATCATTAATCAGTATTAAATATAGGTAAGATATTAAATATGGGTATGTAGGTAGGTACATAACTTTATATTTTATGAAGATCCATAATCCCTATTTCCATAAAGTATGACGTCACGGGCAACCGCATCACTTCCAAAGTAATCGCTTAATATTTAAACAATGATCCAAAATAATGAAAATCAGAAGTGAAATCTGTCCAAAGTGGAGTCAACTTTCGCCACAATTTCTCCAAACATTTTAAACTTTTCAATTTTGCCCCTCTGATGAATAATAAAGTAATCAATATGAATTTTCCCGCGAATCAAAAGGCGTAACGGCCTATGTTACAAGTTTTGAAGATAGGCTGCGAGCTGGTGACGAATTTTGTCACTCGTGAAATTATTTTTTTACAAAAAAACCTGCTTCATATTATGGTTCTTTTTTATGCCGTTGTTAGAACTGAACAAACTAGAAATGAAACCACGGGAAAGCAATCAGCCTTCAAACAAAAAATATTTATCAAAATCGGTTCACTCAGTCTAAGATTCTGACGTATAACAACTTAAAAAAATACAAATAATGCATGCAGCGGCGCCCTTTTCGCCTTGTCAAAGTCATTTATTTGCGGTTATTATGACCGTGTTCCGGCATGATGTTCAGTGAAGCCAGGGAGGGATTTATCCCGCCTTCTAGGTTTAGTCTGCTGCCATCTACGGCCGCATCGTCGCTTAACATCACGCGCGATCGTTGTTAAAGGCTCACCTATAATGATTTTTTATACATAATATTCGGCCGACCATCCGGCACCTGATTTAATCTTCTCATTATCTAAAAAAAAAATGTTTTAAAATAAGTTTCTGTGTACATTATTAATAATAATAATATTTAATTTTTATTTCCTAATGGGACGGAAGTGGCAGGTCCCGTAGTCTCTAGCCATAGTGTCATTAACCATCCATTTAGAATGCACTTCCATAGCCTAGTTCAAGTAGTTTCCATTATTCTTTGTTTCCATTTATTTAGCAATAGTCCTGTCACATGGCGGAGATTGTCTTTGAGCCTTTTGTATAGACGGACTCACAGATAGACTCCGATAGTGGTGGGTCGTTAACGATGTTTGGGTTAACGCAACGAAGCCGTTAAATTCATCATGTAAACCTGTTAAAAAAGCCTTTAACATTATTAACAGGTTTTCATTAATGTAACAGATTTGTACCAACGGCAACGTAGCAGTTAATAGTAGCAAGCGAACTTAGAAACATAGATATCTCTCACTCTCGCTCGTACAATTTTAAGCTAGCGGCGTCTCGCTCGCTCACATAGGCGCCCTCGCGTCCACTCGGCATATTCCGTTTCTATTCGTTCTTTCAACGCAGAAGAAATAGATAATTTTAACTGGTTTTGCGTTAACAGCTTCAGATTACGTAAGCGACTTTTGAATACCTTTTCGTTAAGATAATAAAAAAACGCATTGCCAAAATCGTTGAATGTAACAGTTGATAGATTTAACGGGTTTTGCAGTAAACAAAAAACTGTTAATTCGTTAACATTAGATTAACAGTTAAAAAAAGCCGTTCGTTGAATTAACGCCCACTCCTAGACTCCGATAAGTGTCATCCATTACATTTATATTAAAAGCTCAAAAAGGCCTCTGTGCATTGGACTTTATTTTGTCTCCGTGTACGCCTATATAAAGGCCCGGGTTTGACCCGTGTTAAGAGCGACATAATATTAATTTTTATTTCAGTAAATAAAAAATCCATCATCTCCCACACTAAAAGGGTCAGAATTTCCTCCGGTCCCCCAGTAACGAAAAGTTACGAAGTGTGGCAGCGATTGTTTGCGGCGCGGTATTTTAGCGCCACTGATATTGTGATATTAATTGAATAGTTTGTTTTACCCCCATCGGGCTCTTTTGATTCCACTGATTTTGTATAGAACTCATTTCTAGACAAATTTATTAAGCGATGCTTTGATAGGAATTTGAAATGACATTTAAATTTTAAAACACAGACGCGGAGCACGGAAAAGCGGTTGCTAGATCTTTTGATCTTTGGTTTTTTCCTGACTTCGCCCGCTTTATGTGGCAGGGTGCGTATAAAAATTCCGCTTATTTATATTCTTAAATGACTCATTACAAAAATTTCGTCCCAGATCGCGGCCACTTTCCCCCATCTATATGACATAGGCTTTAGTTTTTTAAATGCCAATGAGTGAGAGAGCACAAGGTTTTTCTTAGGCAGTGAATTACGACCGAATAAAACTTCCACTTTTTAAAACTTAACCTAGAAGGCGGGATAAATCACACTGAACATCATGCCGAAACACGGTCACAATGACCGCTTGACGACACGGTTTAATTATATATAAATAGTTATAATTTCCTCTCCAAGCCTAATAGTTATTTATCCACTAGTTACTAGGTAATATGAAATGTAAACGATAATTAACACGCGGGATTAATTACAGCCATCTGTTAATTATAATATTAATCATTATTCATGATTTATGCGGCTCTGTTTAGATAATTTTGTCAATTACTATGCATACCTACATATGTACATTGATATATTACTGTTAATAGTTGGAAATGTATAGATCGGTGTGTGAATCGTCAATGGCCTAATAAAGTAAATGTGCTTGAGCTAAGCACTGCTGGATGCAAGGCTCTGCCGATTCCCAGACCTCCGTCACAAAGACGATGCGGGAGTGCCGCCGGGTTGTTTTAGTGGGTATACCCGTGCAGTCGCTCTGCACGGGGAGTCCCACATAACCCTCCCATACCCCCGTATGGGAGGGTATGCGTAACGCATTTTTTCCCGGCGATAACAAAAAGAAAAGCCAAGAACTGTTTAAAGAAAATACATTTATTGCCAATTTTTACCGGGGGCCGGGGGGAAACTTCCTTTGTAGTGTGGTCGTCTAGGTGGGTACCCCAACAGTGTCAGTTATTCTAACGCCTGAACAGTAATGTGCAAACATTGCTGTGCTTCGGTAGGAGGGCACTGTAGCTAGTGAAATTACTGGTCTGCCTTAAAATCTTACGACTCTTGAGTGAGAAGCGTTGATACGGTGCACCTAGAATTTTAAATTATTGTAAAATCCTGGGTGGCACTGTACTGATGTTGGGCAGCGTTATCTCTTAAGATCAGGAGAGCGTCTTGCTCGTCTTCTTACCGCTATTCAGACTACGCACAATACACACGCAGAGACACGTCAAACTTATAACACCCCGTCGTTTTTGCGTCAAAGATTAAAAAAACAAAAAAATAATTACACCATAAAGAACCGCGAGCATTCGTAACGTAACAACATTGTCGCAACAATAAACGTTCGTAATGAGAAGTCAATAAGGCGGAACAGTACGGCCGCGGGCCGGTGTCGCGCCCACAAACGGGATAAAACGGGATAAAGCGGGAGAAATGGGATAAACCGGGACAAATGGGACAGCGTACATTGTTTCACGGACCACTGGCCCGTGCTGGCCCGTGCTGGACTACAGACGGACTTTTTGTTGAGCTTCTTTATTATGTAGGCTTGGGGACGCGTCATTTATTTAGATTTTTTAGGAACTTAGTATTAAGACTCTACTTATTATGTTTTTTTCATATACAAAGAAGTAAAAAGACGCACAAGACGCTCTCCTGATGGTAAGAGATAACGATGCCCATAATTAGTACAGTGCTACCCAGGATTTGACAATAGAATAGAATAGAATAGAATAATACTTTATTGCGTACCAAATAATTACAAAGAAACTTACTGAGCTAGATATCTAAATGCTAGGTAAACAATCGGCGGTCTTATTGCACTAGGCAAATAGACAATGATGTAAAATTCTATGGTACTACTTATTTAAATAGTTAAAAAGAAAGCACGAAGAAAGCACTTTGCTGATTGATATCCTTCCACTTTCAACGCACAGTGCAAACTGCTTTTCAGAAATTTTAGAACACTGGTCTTATAAAGTAGACCTCTAAGAAAAGATTTTTCCACGTGGACTTTTTTAAGTTCATCAGGGATTATGTAACATTCTATAAGAAAATTATTCTTGAATATTTATGCTTTGTAAATTTTGAGAGAATTCGCCTTTTCTAGTCATTATGGCTGCTCTTTGAAAGACAAATTAATTGTATACGAGTTTCTACTTTTATATCCGTGAGTTTATTTTTTCATTTATACATAACATACTTTTATATTTTAAACTTTATTTAACATACATAAGGCCTACAACACGTGGACGAATCACAGTAAAATATTTCGAGGCAAATTAATTAAAAAGACAAACAGCGGAATCGGATTTAATTTAATGCTTGCTATCACCGTGTACTTATTACTCGGGAATGGAAAACAGTATGTGCATGATATTGCAAGTTAAATTTTCTTTTAAAGTGGGGGATATTCAATAATTTATTTGCTTCCTTATAATTAGGTTCATAAGAAATGAAATGAAATGAATAAAATTTATTGACAACAGAAGATACATAATATTCAGTATAAATATTAGGTACAAATTTTACTTAGTATAAGAATATACATATATACCTATAAGACTCAGTCAATGGGAGCAGACTCAGCATGCTGTCAGGTTAACTCTATGGCTAACCTGACTGCTGGTTTTCAGTCTGTCCCTGTGCTCGATGCTGATGTTAGTGCCGAGTAAAGTTGTTGCGGGGTTGTATATATTAATTATAAGGTCTTAGTTTAGTTTGTACAATGCCAATTTCGCCAAGCGGGCTTTATGACCGTTTTCCAGCAAGATGTTCAGTGAAGCCAGGGAAAGGATTAAATCACGATTTCTAGGATGAGTCCACCAGGTCCTACCATCTACGGCCGTACGGTGGTCAAAGGATAACCTTATAAATGAATTAAAAAAATGTTTAACCGTCCGTCCGTCCGTCCATCTAGTTATCCTACTGTTTCTGTTCCACTACGTACCAATCAATTTAAATTACATAAAAACCGTTTAATCGTATCGCATTGTTAACATGAGCCCGATTCCTACAATTACTTCACAAAAAAGGAATTCTCTCAAAGGAATTTATTGGAATTAACCACAGGTTTTAAAGGTATTACGATTTTCATTTGAAGTATTACGAATTACTGAATAAAAAATAAAGAGGGAAGGATTTATCCCGCCTTCTAGGTTAAGTCTGCTACAATCTGCGGCCGCATTGTTGTTTAACATCTCGCGAGATCGTGGTCAAAGGCTAACCTATAATGAATAAAAAAAAAACATATTTGGTTTTTATCTATTGATAAAAACTTAGAAGGCCGTGAAAAAAAATAGAATAAAATACATTACCGGGGGTAGACTTCCTTTGCAGGAGGTCGACAAGGTGGGTACCCCAACAGTGCCAGTTATTCTACCGCCTGAGCAGTAATGTGCAAACATTACTGTGCTTCGGTAGGAGGGCACTGTAGCTAGTGAAATTACGGGGCTGAAGAGTCTTAACATCTTATTACTCTCAAGTAAGAAGCGTTGGCGCAGTGCACTGGGTAGCACTGTACGAATTATGGGCAGCGTAATCTCTTACCATCACGAGAGCGTCTTGCTCGTCTTCTTACTTCGTTGTATAAAAAAAAACATTGTATAACACAAGCAAAATAAATGTAAATAATGGTAAGATCATCAGTCATCACGATGCTTAAAATATAAATGAGATATTTTTTAATTAGAATAGGATACATAGTTAAAATTGAAGTATTTGCATGAAATGTAAAACCTTTTAGTACCCATTTTATCACCTATTTTAAAAACGGAATAACGATTGAAATTTTTCCTCTTTTACATTGTTTGTTTAGAGGTAGAAAACATATCAATTTCCAGCGCTAAACCAATAATTTTACCCGACGCGTAACATTTATTGTAAAAAGGAATAAATTATAATTGCGAGTACTCCCTCGTCTAGGTTATCATTGTTTCTTTCTCTATAAAAATATCAGTTTTTAATACAAAAGCAATATTTTACACGACTTGCTAACATTTTAAACAATGGCTACCGACGATGTTCTGCCTTTACTATCTCCTTGATTTACTGTTAAAAATACATAAAAATAAAAACTTACTCCGTACCACTGGAACTTCTACTCTATTTCTTGTACTTTCAAGTTGATTTTAGCTTTTCTTCACAGACTTTGAATCAAATATGAGAAGGGAAATAATAGCGGGTGCAGGAATTTGTTTGCGCAATTCTAATGAGACTGCAAATATTTCTTGCAAGAAATAGTTATTTTAGACGGATGAAACGGAACAAAGTAATCTATCTTCGCGTTCACTTTTTATTGTAAAGCTTGGTTAATTTTAAATTTATTGTGGGATGATTTTTTTGCAATAAATAACAAGAGATATCATGAATATTTTTTAACCCCCGACGACGAACGACTCCCGAAGATGAGTTAGTCGGAATTATTGTTCTTAGCTCTATTTGATGATCCAAGATGACCGCCACAAAATGGTGGTTTTGACATATTTTTACACAAACTCTCAATTTTACCCACATTAAAATGAATGGGCTTAACTAGTAGAATACTACAAACTATGATAAATTTCAAAGGTAAAGCACGAGTAAACTCTCTGCTGGGTATAGGCCTCCTCATGTACACGCCACACCTTCCAATCCTGTGCGAGTTTTATCTAGTTCCCTCCGACATATTTTACAATATCGTCTGACCATCTGGCTGGTCTGCTTCAATATCTATGCCCTTGTCTTAGGTACCAAACTGTTGCCACCTTGGTTTACCTATTTTCATCCCGTCTTGCCAAGTGTCCTGCCCATCTTCACTTTAACCTTGCTATTCATATACCTACGTCTTCAACCTTGGTACGACGGTAAATTTCCTCACGATCAACCAGCTGGATTCCTAGCATGGCGCGCTCCGTAGCTCGTTGAGCCACTCTGATCTTTTAAATGTGCTCCTTGGTTAGCGGTCACATCTCGGAACTGTTAGTGAGCTGAAGTTTTTTTTTGTTGTTTTTTTAATGTTTTTTTTTAGGTGACAAACAAGCAGACGGCCCACCTGATGGTAAGTGGCTACCGTCGCCTATGGTTACCTGCAATACCAGGAGTACCGCTGGTACGTTGCCTACCTTTCAACACTCTATTCACTTGCCTTTTCAAGAGTCCCATGTTAAAGCTCAAGTGAACTTCATACGTAAATACTTTTTGATGTACGTCGTATATAGGTGACCAACTGACCATTGTCCGTCTGAGTGTTGGACGAAACGTCGCTGTACTTATTCTCGCAATCACTTAAGAACAGGTAAGCCTCACCTAGACGAGCTCACAGCTCTAAGCTACGGTTCTTGCAAGCTACGTTAAGGTGCTACTACACAGAGGGTATATAATACTATAATGATGTATAAAAAATGTCGAACTTCGTAAACTAATTATATTGTAACAAAAGTTATAATACCTTATATTGTATGCTATTATAATGAATTATTACTTTTATTTTTAATATTGTTTTTTTTTTATTGATTTTTTTTTGAACGAAAATGTACTAAAAAATCATACGTGTGTAAATTATTTATTTTTGTGTGATTTATAAGAAATCTTTTATTTATACAATGGTCAATATAACTAGTCGAACAAGATTAAAAGCGCATTCACGCACCTTATTACATTTATTTATAAAAATAAATCAATATTTCAGGACATTTCACACAACCCCACCTAACCCCAAGCTAAGCAACTTAATGCTTGTATTATGGTATTAATTAATATTTACATAGATATAACATTTTATATGTAAAACATTACAGAGGTAAAATATGTATTCGGAACGCCTTCCGAATTTATGATCGCAAAATGCATCTACGTGTCACTGCAACCTTTTTTCATTACCTGTTACTGTCATTGTTAACCGTTAGTTTTTACACCTGACTATTAAACCGATTGTCAGACCGTTAGGAACCGTATTTAATTAATCATCATCAAAAACCCTGTATACCTAAAACGAGGAGCCGTCCTGTGCAATATGTACACTGTACACACACAAAAAGTTATTGTGCTACAATCTATCTAAATATATAAAAGGAAAGAGTGACTGATTGACTGATCTATCAACGCACAGTGCAAACCGCTGAACGGATTCGCTTGAAATTTGGAACACCGATAGGTTTTATGATGTAGACCTCCGCTAAGAAAGTATTTTACCACGCGGGCAAAGCCGCGAGCACAAGCTTGTATTATAACGTTATATATAAGTACTGTGTAGGAGCACCTTTAGTTCAACAATAGTACCTGAGTACCTATCCAACGTTTCCCGACCAAGAGCTTCCCGATTCCCGACATTTTCGATCCGGGAATTCGGAATGCCCGATATCTGGGCGTTCGTTTGAACTGAGACATTTGCTCGTAACTTTTGTATGTTTGTTTGCACTAATGTCTGACCTACTTACACTGTTTTACTTGAAAATGGACTTTTAGAAATAGCGTTTTTCTATAAATTGGAAGGAATCACACTGATAATATAAATGCGAAAGTTTGTGAGTTTGTCAGTGTATTGTTGGTTACGTCTTCACGCCTTAACGGGTGGACAGATTGAGCTGAAATTTGGTATAGAGATAGCGTAGACCCTGGAATAACACATATAGGCTACAGCAATAGGTACAGCGAGTTAACCCGTTGGGCGCAGCTAATGATTTATATTATTTTGAATTGAGCATTTTTATTTGTACGAGTATTTAATAGCCCGGATTGAACATTAATGTCTGACCTACTCACAGTGTTTTCCTTGAAAATGTTTTTATAAAAATTTCACCGCAGTTTTCCATAAAAATCGTGTGGATTAGCACTTTGTTTTGACTTTACTGCTTTGTTGTGCTCTTCTTTGTTTGATAAAAGGTTCATCAGATGAATAATTGTAACGGGAACTAAAAAATACAATTATTAATCTAAATATATAAAAGGAAAGAGTGACTGATTGACTAACTGATCTATCAACGCAGAGCTCAAACCGCTGGACGGATTCACTTGAAATTTGGAACATAGATAGGTTTTATGATGTAGACTTCCGCTAAGAAAGGATTTTGCCACGCGAGCAAAGCCGCGAGCACAAGCTAGTTTTATGTAATAGTAAAAATAAACGATAAATAAAAGATAAAACTTTCAACCTGGTACTTTTCACGCTGGTAGGCTTAGGCCGTGGCTAATTATTAGTTTGTCCAGTGGGTACTGGACAAAACTGTGTAGCCAAGCGATCATTATGACCGTGTTCCATATGACCGTGTTCCGGCATAATGTTCACTGAAGCCAGGGCGAGATTTATCCCGCCTTCTAGGTTCAGTCTACTGCCATCTACGGCCGCATTGTCGCTAAGAATTACGCGAGTTGTGGTCAAAGGCTAGCCTATCTTACTAATATTATAAACGTGAAAGTTTGTTAGAATGGATGTCTGGATGTCTAGATGTCAGGATGTCTGGATGTGTGTTTGTTACTCTTTCACGCCTTAACGGGTGGACCGATTGAGCTGAAATTTGGTATAGAGATAGCTTAGACTCTGGAATGACACATAGGCTATAGGACATCGGGTAAAACCGTTGGGCACAGCAGGTATTGTATAAAAAACACTCTTGTTTTTTAGAACCTATGAAAGGTACTTTATCTGGCGGTCTCCCAAGCACATAATAAAGTAAAAGCTAAGCAGTATTATCGGTAGGTTACCATATTGGTGTTCGTTTTATCTCCATATTTCCATGATATACGCCGTTACTGATAAAAGATAATAATATTATTTTTCTAAGCGTTTGGCTTCCCTCCAGAACAAGCGATGTTGTTTATAGGCATCGGCAGTCTTGTAGTACTTGTCTTTACGATACAATAGTTGTTAGAAGTAGTTTTATTAGTACAGCAATGCTGTACGCATAGTAAGCCCATTCGCTTTTAGATACATAACGCATATAACGTTTATGTCACCGGAAAATAACAAGTTTCGTAAGTAACAAGATTTCGCTACTTTGGTCATGGTCACTATAAAACTTTCCTAGCTCTATGGAAATTTTCATACCTATTATTTTACGAGTGAGTTCGGTAAATTGATCAATTTGCGAAAATGTGGTCTTAAAATAATACAATTTATCTCTCGTTTGGAATCCTACGAAAGTTTAAACGTACGAATCTTATTATTTTCCGGTCACATATACACATTTTTTAAACGTTAGACACCGTCACACGAGCAAACGACCAGCCTAATGGTACTCACCATTATCAGGATTTTTTTACAGTTTGAAACTCTCACATTAGAAGAACCATTTTTAGGTGATCGGTTATCGACGTTTGCAACACCATTCCTGGCTTCACCGAACATCATGACGGATCACGATCGTTTTTCTTATTTCTGCATCATTTCTTTTTCTCGATATTAAAACCTCGGCCACCTTTACATTATGTTCTACTCGTATCTAACTCAGTGATCTAAGATCACATCTTTATGAAATAAAAACTATGAAATAAAATTTTTGTTTAACCAAACTCAGTCCAATAGTTACATCGATGTTGTTGTTATCGTTAATCGTTTAGAAAACAGCCAGTTTGGGTCCCGTTTGATCGTCGTGTTTTATTGGATTATTAGAACGACGTACGTTTCTTTGAGAAAAGGGCGCTTTAAGGAAAATGGAGCGACTAAATAAGCAAAGTGAGGAGCGGTTGGGGAAGACACGACAAAGGTGACTTTTAAGAGTAGAATGTTTAATAGGCCAGCCGTAGTAGGCGCCAATGTTAAATATTTAAAAAAATAACCCTTTTTTTTGCTCATTCTTCATTAGGTGCTTTGCGAACGAGCAGTAGAGTTTTAAAATAAATAAAATGTAAAATTGACTTACGAAAGTGCTCCATTGTAGCCTACTTGAATAAATGATTATTGAGTTTGTTCACAGGTGACAAATTGTCAAACAAATTAAATGTCAAAATGAATTTTTGATAGTCACCGACACACAGACCGCCCTATATACCTTTATATAGCTATGGACCGGCAGCTTGACCGACCTATGGATGTGTGTGAGACCAGCAGGGCTGTTGGCTAATTCACACCCACTAAACATTGATGTCCACTTTCACTGTCGTTTGTTCCACGCTTCGAATATATATCTTTTCTGCGAAAAATAATCATGTGGTACATTTTGCGAAGGTCGGGTTGATCTGTTGACCGATGATCTTTCTCATATTCTATGTTTTGTGCTATTAGGGAAATTCCTTGAGGCGTTCAGGTCGTCCTGCCATCTTTTTCTGGGTCTACCGCGGCGCCATTCGCGATAAGTGGTAACGGTAATCACTCAGTTCTTTCGCATCAAAATGGTGGAAATTAAAAAATCCGCCACTGATATGTCAAAAAGGGTAAATTTTACTTATAAAATGTAAAAAACAACGAATTAGGTAACAACAGATTTTTTTTTTCATTTTCGTAACAAGAGCTTTCTACCCTTGAAAAGGCTATACCATACGGTATTATAATGTACAAGGGCGGCAGTGAATAGGTTTGATTAAAGGAGACTGTTGACCGCAGCCGCGTCATGCAGGCATTCAGATACATTGATTGGCAGTGGACTGGATGGTCGTAGCCGGCAGGATAGACTAACATAATAGAGATAAATTCTGATATGGTATATCAAAAATCAAAAAAGTAGTGACATTTAAAAGTATACTGCAGATAATGGGTATGGAAAGAGAATCTTCACCAGCACCAGATCATGACGAGATGATCATGATCTGATGAGATGATGAGATCATGCCAGAACACGGTTAAAATGACCGCTTATTTCAGTGGTCAAAATAAAGTTCTGATCCACGGGTTAGCATCCACGGTACAATATGTGCACAATAGGCACGCAATCAACGGCCGCGACCGCTAATAACGTGTTACACTGCCTTTGGTTACACTCAATCCACTGAATACACTTGTTGACAAGGGAACGTTGAAACAATCCTAGAGTTTCTTACTAGTTCTTCCCATAGAAGTACTTTCCGAATAGGTGCACGTGGTAGTCTTAAAATAAATTACATAAAAAAATGTGTTACCGATGCCTTTGGTTACACTCAATCAAAGAATAGATACTACTCCTATACTACCGCTGTACTGTAGCCTATGTGTTATTCCAGGGTCTAAGCTATTCTATACCAAATTTCAGCTAAATCGGTCCACCCGTTTAGGCGTGAAAGAGTAACAAACATACATCCAGACATCCTGACATCCAGACATCCATTCTTACAAACTTTCACGTTTATAATATTAGTAAGATTACGACTCAATCCACAGAAAACACTTGTTGGCAAGGGAAAAAATAAATATTAGGTATAGTATACTAGTGTTCGTGACCCAGTGGTCGGACGTCCAGCTTGTAATCCGGAAGCATGTAAAACCAAATAAAAAAAAATTAAAGAATTGTGTCCAAAATATACACATATTTTTGTTCTTTGTTAATCTAATAAAAAAGGCCGTGATATAACAAAATAAAGTTACTCAGTAGGGGGACATTACGCCACGCTTACAACAATAACTAATTAGTGGTTAACACCTAGTAGTTAGTATTAACATTGTTTATTAATAGAACCTAAATAACCCGCTGAGTTTATCTGGCGTTGACATAACGTGTTTACATAACACAGCTTTAAACAATAAAACCATAGACAATATGATCAAACACATGCCGTATGTAACAAGCAAAACTTACAATACATACAATACCTCTTTTGCACTCCAAGCTATAAGAAATAGGTATGACTTAATAATACACACGCAAAAAAGCTAAAGAATAGAATAGAAAATTCTTTTTTGTGACACCATATTTATATACAAAAAGGTAAACAATCGGCGGTCTTTTCGCATTGAGCAATTCGCCTACAAAAAATCTGGTTAATAATATAAAAAAATTATTCATAATAATAACCAATTAATTACGTGTTTGACAAAAAAAACGGTCTAAAATAGTCTGTCAAAAAGTTTTTATTTTATAAAAAAATCTGAGCACATTGTAATATTGATATACGACTTGTCAAATACCTAATTGCCACATTAACGGCAACTACCTTAATACACAACTTCTACAAAACCATACAAATGTGTTTTATAGTAAACAACAAACAAATCCAATCCTCGTCTACAAAAGGCTTCATTAAAGTCTGCCTCAAACTCGAGCGTTCACGTCTTTGAGGAAAAAAGGCACAAAAAGGTACAAAAAGGCACAGAAAGGCACAAAAATGACAATTTGAAGGAAATGGTCGAATAATTACGGAGTAAGTTCCCCTGAAGCGGCATCTTTTGTGAAACCCGGGGGCGGCGACATTGCAACACGGATCATAGCACTATTGGAATGATGGCTGATACCGCGCGTAATGGACATAAGTGAAGCTAAGTTAAAATAATATTATTACGACTTACTACTATTTACTATGAAAAGGTAAGTGCAGATGTGATTCTGGATTACGGGGTCGGTAATGACTATTTTTTTTTTGCGAAGAAGTGAGAAGACGAGCAAGACGCTCTCCTGATGGTAAGAGCTGCCCATAGTAAGTACAGTGCTACCCAGGATTTCACAATGATGTAAAATTTTAGGAGCAGTTTTTTACTCAACAGTCATAAGATGTTAAGACTATTCAGACCATTAATTTCACTATAAATTAAATATATGCGGTTGTTCCACTCGCTGTACTGGTGGTTGGCTTTGATCGTGACTTGTTCATAATGTTCTTACAACCGTACATTTTTAATCATACCCTACACATGTCAATATAGACTCTATTTCTTTAAACATAAAGTAACATATTTATTTACACAATTATACATAAAACTTTACAGACAATAAATAAAAAACATTATAAACTAAACCTACAATCTAAAACTTATAAATAATCTAAATTTAAATCTAATAAACCTATGGTGGAGGGATAGGTAGCTAGAATGCTGGCGGCATTGCCCCGCTGAAAACATATACTTATTTTTTGTGCAAAATACACGCCAGCATTCCGGTCACCCGATACCTCCACCAAACGTTTGGCCAGTTCTTTATACAGCTCCCAAGCTGCCGGTCCCCATGGACCCATAGTTTCAACCCCAAACGGCAAAAACATATAAGCTCTGTCTTGTTTCTTACTAAATAAATAAAATATAGTATGTTTGGTTTCATGTACCGCAGTATCTGTCATAATTACTACAGTCTGCACTCAGATAAAATTTAATTTTAAAAGTTAAGTGTGCTTTGTAGGAGTTTCAAAGATTTGTTTCGTGGATTATTGTTAAAACTTTTCCCCGTAATTGTGGGGACCGCAACGCTAACAGTTCCGGCAAAAAAACAAGATGACTTTGGACAACTTTTCATCTTTGTATTTTGTTCTCTCGCCACGTCTAAAATATCGACAAAAAAAGTTATTTCCCGTCAAAGTTTTCCGTCAAATGTCTCGCTTTTCTCTTGTCGGTCATCTTAACTTTGACCATCGAGGAAAAGTAATAATTACTTGAGATTATATCGGAGGACGAAATGGAAGGTCTAACCATATTTCGAGTTAAATAATTTAATTTTGGCAGGTTCAGAAGTTTTGTTATGAAGACGTTGTAAACAAATCATCATCATCATCCCCATCATCAGCCTATGTTCGTCTACTACTGGACATAGGCCTCCCTGTCACGCCACTCAACTCGGTCCTCCGTCTTCCTCCTCCCCCCGCTCCCGGCGACCTTCCGGATATCACCCCATCTCGCCCAAGGACCCCCTACACTACGTTTGCCGAGATGCGGTCTCCACTCTAGAACACGCCTACCCCACTGGTTATCGGTTCTGCGGCAAATGTGACCAGCCAGTTGCCACTTTTTGCGTTCAATTAAGTTATCGAAATTAAATTACTTAAATTAAATACGATTTAAACAAAAAAATGATTTTAATTTTTATATCAAAATACAATTTTCTAATGAATATCTTTTATTCCAGTAGAATAATTGAGCGTACAGCTACTGGCTCCATCTACCGGAACACTCTAATGGAAAGCTAACTACGTTACGGGTCGGAACACAGGAGAATTGCAAAAAGGTATAATAGTAATTTACTATACACTACGATATTTATAACATTATGAAGTCTTAAGTAGAGTACCGATTTAGATTTCTTAGGTATTATTATTGAAAGAGTTGTATATCTAAGGTACCTAATTCTCGTTAGGTCCCTTCGAAATATCAAGATTTTTGTTACAAAGAAAAAAGTCCTTAGAATACGACAGGTAGAGAACAACCACGTTTAAATTACACACCATTTCTTAAGACGTCAGGAACATTGTGTTTCTTTACCAGGTGAAATTTAAAATCGGTTCAACTCTAAAAATGCAAATACGCTGAATTTACGAACAAACGCGTAGAAAAAACCCTTTTGCAAAGTTGTACAGTTTCTCGTAAGCCTCCATTTTCTTGCCAAAAATCTTGTATAAGCATTTATTTTTGAATTTTTGCAAATGCCAGCGCAGCTCTGAGATCTAATTTATTATTTTAATAAGAAGTTCCTAACTAACCGGAATTCTTAATTGTTAAAGTAGGAAAAATATTAAAATTACTTCTTTTACGTATAACTGAGAAAATTCGCAATTGGGGGTTTTACTCCAACAGAACAGGTTACCTTAATTGCACAGAGTAAAATCACAGTTTACATCACAGTTTACAGACCTGAATTATTTTTTTCATCCTAAGGAATTGGTAAATTCCATATGTCTAAAGTATAGTAAGGAGACTATAAAAAAAAATTTAGTCTTCAACTTTTCGGAAAAATCTAGTTTTTTTTAATGTGGACAAATGTGACTCCCGTTCTACTTAGTATTAAGATTAAGGTATGCATTTTTTTTTCATTATATCTACGCCAGTTTTGAAAGGGTAAAGGTGACGCCACAGGCGGGAAAGAGGTCGCGGTGTGGGATGGAATTTTTGTAATGTTTGAATTTGTACATAACCTGTCACGGCATAATAAAATCACTCTGAGGTTGAGGGTGTTCGGAGAAATTTGGAGCGAAGACAACGTGCCTCCGGCTCGGTTCCGGTTTGAACACACACTGACTGCGCTTTCGGCAAGACGCAGTATTTAAGATGCTGGTGGAGCAGTTTTCAAAACTACCCTCCATTATGAATTGCAAAGACCAAACACGTGTATTATTATATACCTATATTTATTAGAATTCTTAATTATTTTAATTTGACTTTCAAAAATATGGCATTGTATACTATATGAATCAACCTTTTTAGTGTGAAACCAAGTTTTGTGCTAGTATTTTATAAGCACTAGAACAAGCAAAACTTGCTTAATTAATATCAGAAGCAAGTGAAACTGCATTATTCCGACGGAAGCCATTCTTCATTCAATAATCAAGTTGTTCTCAAGTTATGCACGAGTTCGGACTCCGACAATACAAGTTCTAACATTTTGGACCTCTATTCTAGGACTTTACTTAAATACTATTTTATTAAATTAAATGATTTATTTAATTCGTTATGTTGCCTTTGCCCACGATCTCGCCTGATCTCAAGCGACAATGCTGCCGTAGATGGCAGCAGACTAAACCTAGAGGGCGGGATAAATCTCCCCTGGGTTCACTGAACAACCGTGTGGCAACACGGTTTTGTCCAGTGGATGGTAACTAGCCACGGCCGAAGCCTACCACCAGCATAGCGAGTGGAAAAACCGCACATAACTAATTATAGTAATTGGTGAGGATCTGGGATTCGAATTCGGTGCACACACCCCAATAGCCACCGCTTCAGAACTAATAACTCTTTTAAAAAACTAAAACTTATTTTGAGCAAGACTAAAATCCATGTCCTAAATACGGGCCCCAACTTGAGTCTAAACCACGAACTCTAGAAGCAATTAGTTCATTAGCTCCGAATTGCCGTATTGAATTTTATTATTGTTAGATATTGGAAACCCAATCAAATTGAAACTTAAACTTATTTTCTTAAGTTAAAGTTATTTTGTTAAAGGAGGAGTTTAGACTTGGAATTTAAAAGCATATCGGATGTCAACTACTGTTCTGTTCGTGTAAACAGTACCTAAGGGTTGTTTAAAACGAAGAATTTATACCAATTTTTTTTAGCAGAATAAGCAAGCTTTTGACCGCAATCTCACCTGTTGGTAAGTGACGATGCAGTCGAAGTTGTAGCACGCTTGTTCAGTAAGAACCTATTCACTCTTGATTTGAACAAACCCACGTTATAGCATTCGGTAAACACTGATTTTTTGTACAGATTATTAAACTAATATAAAAAAAAAATACAATAATAAAATTAGAAGACCTATCTGTTGTCAGAGTAGCATGGTGAGGAATCTCTGCACAATGCGTGCGGTTTTAAGGGTATCCGCCATATTATCGTATCTAGCCCCCTTTTTTGACCCAGGAAAAATGCGTAAGAAGAAAAAAGTAAATAAAGGTATGTGGGACTCCTCCGCCTTGCATGAGCGCGGCGGGAATAACCACAAACAACCTGGGGGTGTTCCTGCGGGACGCTATGATGCCGGGGCAGCGGGTACGCCGAAGTACTCGTCCACTGCCCCACTACAGAGAGACTATAAATAAATTAATAAATCCCTTTATTTCAGGCAATAGTACACTGCCAACAATGGCTATGTACCAGAGACCCATATCAATACTATGCGTAACGTATTTTTCCTGGGTTGAAATAGGTCAGCAACTTGATCCTTTTTGTTTGGGAATTTGACACTTAATAATATTTCCGCGAGAATATTTGCTCCAAGTACCTAGAGTCAGTTTTACCTACAGATTTACGTGCCTTCCAAAACACGGTCCAAGCGAAAATTCCAACATCATGTACTTACTTTATATTCTAGGGACAAAGTCGAGGCTAGACGCGAGCTAATTTAGATTTTAATCTATTTTATTGTTTTAGTTGAGAGACGCGACAAACTTTTAATGAATACAACTAATTAATGGACAATGGAGTTGTAATGTCCCGCTGATTGTTTTTGCTAATGATTTATTACTTTAGGTTTTTGGTTTGAATTTACTTTTCAGTTAGGGATCGTTAAATAGGCGAAAAGTTAGATTTAAGTGTTTTTAATTAAATTTGTATTATTGTTATTGTTTCAGCAGAAATAATATTTTATTTTATTTTTATGGCAGGCCCTAGAATAACAGATTAGATATTTTTAGGGTTCCGTACCTCAAAAGGAAAAAACGGAACCCTTATAGGATCACTTTGTTGTCCGTCCGTCTGTCTGTCTGTCTGTCTGTCTGTCAAGACCCTTTTTCTCCGGAACGCGTGGAGGTAAAAAGCTGAAATTTATAGGAAATACTAAAATCTATTGCCTCTTAGAGCTGTGAAAATTTCAAACTTCTAGGCCAACGCAATCAAAAGATATAGTCGAATATGTCGCAAATTTCAGCAAATTTTCGACATTACCAAATAAATCAAAACCTACGGTGCACTTCCCGTGAACTCAGAATCTTGAAATTTGGCACGAAGCAACTCCTTAGAGCACAGATAAAGGAAAAATTGCGAAAACCATAAATTTTTAATTTCATCATATGAAAAAAATATTTTGAATAATTTTATACTTACTACCCCTTTTCTCATGAACGCGTACAGGTATTAAACTGAAATTCATATCAAATACTAAGGCCTATAATACCTTTAAACTGTAATAAAATCAAACCACTATCTCAACGCATTCAAAAGAAACAGTAATTTTAGTCGAAATTTTAAACACGCAAATACTCTCAAAAAATCAAAACCTACAGGGTACTTGCCGTGAACGTAGAATCTTGAAATTTGGTAAAAAGCAATTCCTTAGAGCACAGATAAAGGAAAAATTCCGAAAATTGTACATTTTTAGTTACATCATATAAAAAAATATTTTTAATAATTTCATATTTACTACCTTATTTCTCATGAACGCGTGCAGGTATTAAACTGAAATTCATATCAAATACTAAGGCCTATAATACCTTTAAACTGTAATAAAATCAAACCTCTATCTCAACGCATTCAAAAGAAACAGCAATTTTAGCCGAAATTTTAAACACGCAACTACTCTCAAAAAACCAAAACCTACAGGGTACTTGCCGTGAACGTAGAATCTTGAAATTTGGTACGCAGCAACGTCTTAAATCACAGGCACAGGAAAAATTGCGAAAATTGTACATTTTTAGATACATCATTTAAAAAAATATTTTTAAAAATTTTGTATTTACTATCCCTTTCCTCAAAAACGCGTGCAGGTATTAAATTGAAATTCATATCAAATACTAAAGCCTATAATACCTTTAAGCTGTAATAAAATCAAACATCTATGTCAACGTAATCAAAAGAAACAGCAATTTTAGCCGCATATTTTCAAATCTCGCAAGTACTCGCAAGGGAATCAAAACCCACAAATATATAATATTATACCCACTTTTCTTTAGGGTTCCGTAGAAACTCGTAGGTTTGTACGGAACCCTCGGTGCTCGAGTCCTACTCGTACTTGACCGGTTTTTTTTAGCAGGTAAGATCACTAGACTCAGTTCCAGATATCCTCTCGATAACCAAAACTAAAAGTTATTTTTTTTTTATTCATTATGGGTTACCTTTTGTCCACGATCTCGCGTGATGTATATCACAGACTATGGATATGGATAGCAGTCTAAACCTAGAAGGCGGTACAAATCCCACTTTGGCTACACTAAACATAACTACCACGGACTAGCAAACGAAGCGTAGGACGTCCGCCCACAAGGTGGACAGACGACCTTATAAAGGTCGCCAGAAGACGCTGGATGCAGGTTGCTTCCAACCGGTACATATGGAAGTCAAAGGGGAGGCCTATGTTCAGCAGTGGACGTCCTACGGCTGAGATGATGATGATGATAATGACACTGAACATCATGCCGGAACAGTCATAATGACCGCTTGGCGACACGGTTTTGTCCAGTGGGTAGTAACTAGTCACGGCCGAAACCTACCACCACTATAGAAAGTGCCTGAAATCAAATTAATAAAAATATCGTTATAAAAATAAAAATAAAATAAACCAAAAAATTCAATAAACATTAGTTCAGAAACAAAACCACAAGGAGTGCAGTAAAGTTAAGGCTGTCATTGCTAGAGTGAGATGAGAGACTACATAAATAGGTCGGCGGACAGACGGCGCGACACCCCTGGCGCCAACCTGTCCGAGAGGGGCATAGAAAAGGGGATACAGAATGTTAACCTTGTAGGGTTGCCTATTACGAGATTAGGCTACGTTATTTAGCAATCCATATCTAAAGTATAAGATGGTACAAAATTATAATCATCGGATTTTCTTTTGACAAAAACCAAAATGGATGATTAATTTTGCGCCACTTTACATTATCAAAGAAGATAAGAATGTCTGTGTGTGTTTTTAATATTTCATGTCTATAGGCATGGCTGAAACGATTTTGCTGATATTTGATCTGTAGGTGGCATCATAAAGCTCAGGGTTAATTCCAAAGAATAAATTACCAACATAACAAACTTTAGCTCTTTCGGTTCAGGCGTTTAAGGGTGAAAACGTAACAAACATATTATTATATCCACTTCCACCTTTTTGCATTTATAATATTTGTAATCTTCAGTCTAATCTGTACTCACAATCTTTGCCAAACTATACAGAAGCTACATCCCTCTTCGAAGCTACTGCCAATTGGTGGATATAATATTTCTCGTAATATCCACCAATCACAGATCAGCATGATCTTTTTCCACCAATCAGTAGTCGAATTTTCTTGGATCAAATGAGAGGCTTCGTACCAAAATATGAAATTTTCCGCACAAATACCGTGATATCTTAGTTTCTGTGTTAAAATGTAGAAATTAGTGTAAAATAATAGTGATAGTGCAGTGTTACTGTGAAAAATAATAATATGATTATTATTTACATTGATATCATACTTTTAGTTATATTGGTAAGTGTGATGTGAAGAAAAAGTTATTTCATAAGAAATTTTAACAAACCAATTAATATAAGTAATCAAATGATAACTTATTTCAACGTATAAAAATTGAAGTCAGTAGGATGTTATTGGGAGTTCTAATACAAACCAGCGCCTCGACCGATAGAATCAACTTCGCTCACTTCTCTCGCTCGTATACTCGCTCGTTTCGTTCCCTACGTTGATTCTATCGGTCGAGTTGCCGGTTTGCATTAGAACTCCCAATAACATGAAACTAAGTTTTATGCTAAACAATAGAGCTCACGAGCTCGGTTGCATGGGTGCGTAATTTATAGCGTGTACCTACAGAGCAACAGATCGTCGCCGCGCGACTTCAATAATGTGGGTTCATAAGTTCATAGTTAGGTCCAAACCTTTTGTACACACGTAAAGCTCACATGATCGAGCGTATGCCTACTTGACTTTGAAGTTCTGTGGAATGGATTACCTGTATGATAAAACTTTATGAAAATATTTATTACTAGCTTATGCTCGCGGCTTTGCCCGAGTGGCAAAATCCTTTCTTAGCATGATGATGAATGGATTACCTGTATGATAACTAGGAGCTTTGTTTTTGATTAATAAAAATAACCACAAACTTTCAATTTTTCTATTATACATTACATTATTTTTATAGGTATACCTAGTATGATGGAATTAAATTAATTTCAGCCGTTGTTTCCAGGTCGTTGTTTTGCTTTAGGAATAGGTAGACAGAGTTTCTATGAAGGTACCTGAAACAAATATAATTAAATGAATAATTGGACAAGTTTTTTTTAGCATTATACGAGTATTTTTTTTAATTACAAATAAATTCAACACAACTCAAGTAGAGTATAAAGTAACATTATCGCGACATGCTTCCTGTTGTGGGACGTCAGGAATATAAAAAGGGAATATTTTACAGAAAAAAAGAAATTTTATAGTTTATATAAAAAAGTCTTAATTTGTTCCACTATCTTAATCGACTCTACACTATTAAGTACAGTAAAAAATATAATAAGTTAAGTTAAGCTTTATACATTTTGACCACGAATTTTACAATAATATAAAAATAGACGAAAATGTTCTAAATCCTAACAGGCTTCGACATAATTAGAATATTCTTTTAAATTAACGACAAATTTATGTCCAATAAAGATTTATTATTATTTATTTATTAAATTTTACAAGTTCTAGCTAACTACAATACCTATACGTTAGTACCTATTATTTATTGTTGTAATTAAGCCCATTTTTTTAGATTTGGCGTAATGTAAAAATAAACTTAACCTAGACTATTTTGGCTTTATTGTTCCAAAATAATAGAACATAAATTATGTTAGGACAATTGAAATATTGCATTTTCTATTAGGTACACACACTTATCACATTATTTTTGATAAATTAAGAATTTGTAATAATAAAATAATCCTTAATATTTTTAATTTAAGCATTAAAGTACAAACCTTAGGCAGCTGGATTGAAATTTCTTCAAATGTAATCCCTTTTTTCTTTTCACACAAAGTAGTCCTGCAATAACGAAAATAAAATATTACTTTTATAAATTAATAAGTAGACACAGTTTTTTATAATAAATATTCAAAAATCAAAATTTAACATACATATACTTTCTTATAGACTTATATTTTGCAAAACACAATAAATAGGGATTGAAAATATGTAATAGTTTTTTATGAATTAAATATTGATAGATATAGGTACATTTTAAATTACGTATGTAGGTATTTATTATGATGATTTTAATCTCAATGAATTGGTACGTAAGTATGTAATAATATAGGTACCTATTATTTATTTTTATGAATGAGTATACAATAAATATATAATAATATTATTTACTATAATTTAAATAAGTTGGTACTTACATGATTATTTTTTTCCTTTATTAATTTGACACTTTTCTTAGAATTAGCATGTAAATTGGTTCGCACGGTCACTGTCTCACGGTTGCATTACATTTCGCAGTGATTGCAAAAGGGGGAACGGTCGTAGCAACAGCGATGACTCGGCTTATCAGCAATTATCGACCGAGCGAAGCGAGGTCTTAGAGTCGAAAGCCGCGAAATGCCTGCGTTTGGACCAGTTTAACGCTTGACCTCTGATGCTTAAGTTTGGTCGACGTTTACTTGAAAACGGTTAATCCAAATTAAATGAAATTTTACACACAAGTTAAGAAAGTTAATTGGATAATTTAAGTGAAAAAATTAGCTAAATAGGTTACAGGGTTGCAGAGATATAGGTGACTTAAAGTCTTTACGATAGGTCTTACGATTATTTCAAAACTGGACCGCTGATAATTTTTTTTCTAACATATACACATTTTTTATAAGTGACACAAATATATTAGCCAAAGTGTATGTTTGTATGTATGTTTGTTACGCGATAACTGGAAAACCAATGGTCCAATCTGCATGAAACTTTGCAAACGCGTAATATGAATCCATAGAATTTTTAAGTTCGAACATGAGCCAAATCGGTCGAAGGGTTCAAGAGTTAAAGAGATTGCTTTATTACAATGAAACCGATGATCCAGTCTTGATAAAACTTTTTAAACAGGTAGTACAAACTAAAAGAATTCTCACGTCCAAAAATGAGCCAAATCGGTGCAAGGGTTGTAGAGTTATAGAAAATACAAAATTACAATGTTTATCGAATATAATATTATGAGAACTGCAGGGATATTCAGTTATCCGTCAGGGAACCGAACCAAAGACCGAATTGTCAAAAATCGATACGACGTAATACGTCATTTCATACATTTTTGATAATTGGGTCCTAGGTTCGGTTCCCTAACGGATAAGTAAATAGCCATGTTGATTTACTCAAAATATTATGAATTTAAATGATCGTGCGGGTGAAACTTAAACCCATTTTTTATTCAAATAGTAGTCCAGTCAATGAGTGCCCAAAAGAGGCATGTGGATCGAAAAGTCGAAAGCAGAAAAACTAACTTAGGAACTTTGTTTTGACTATTCAGGAGATTAACATACTAAAAGTCCCCAACCCTCCGAGGTGATCCCGAGGGGTGGGGGGGCCGAAGAAGGTCCCATTTTTAGGTTTTTTGCCTAAATGTCAAAAACTGGGCGTAGTACGATATTTTGTTGTACTACATTATAAAAGCTTTAAAATTTCCTACAACTTTGGCTTTAACACTTTTTATCTATATCCAATCGTTGTCTTCCAAACATGGTCTATTTTTAAGATGCTGAAATTAGTTTTCCATACAAAGTCGGTAATAATATCTTATATAAGTAATATTTGACCAACTTCTGGTTGTCGTACCATAATGAATCTTTGTAAATGTCTAGAAATATGATGACAGTTCAATAATTTGGTACCACTGAGCTGATCTGATGATGGAGCCAGGAGGTGTTTACTGAACCTCTTCAATGGCTATTAGTAAACCCGTCGAGTTTGGGCACATTACACTCGAATTGGCATAAGCAAAAAACCTAAAAATTGAACCTTCTTCGGCCTCCCCCCCAAGTATTTTAAGACTCTACTGTTAGTTCGAAAAGCATATCTATGAGAAGAACGAGCAAGAAACTTATTGGGATTGTTATTTATGTGTTTATCACATATCATTATGCCATTAAAACCATCATTCACTCTAACATCTGCAAACATCCCTGACGCTCTGTAGTATCGAGACAGCGCCAAAAGCATCCTGAAAGCATTGTTGTACTGGATCCGTTTTTTGTAAAGTTGTAGTTTGTAAAGTTCATCCACAAGTCTTTTGTTTAAAAAAATAATTAATAATTAGGCCTACGTTTGATCACATCCCACCTGATGGAAAGTGCAAATGTGATCGACGAGCTGCACGTTTAAAAAGTCTGATAATGCTTTGAACAAGGACACTTTGTCTTGCTCAGTAGCTGTAGATACATCTTGAAAACCTGCGAGCCTAGATGTTACGCGTGACTGTCATAGCTCTGCGTTCTCGCTCCAAGTCCAAGTCATCATCGGCTGTAACGACAAAAATGTTATAGAATTAGCTACAATATCAATATAATAACTGTTGTAAATTTGCTGTATAACACAAGTAAAGCTAGATATTTTTTTCCAATTTCAATTCTTCTAATGTCCACTGCATTGGCAACTTCTTCGTAAACAAGTGCTACAAACTATGAAGATTTTTTGAGACTTTTTTTAAAAACTATAGTAATATTTATTATTTTATTTTATTATTTTCTGCAAGTGAATACACACATAACCTTTCATATTTTATTACTATTGAAATTTTGATCACAACAATAAAATAGTCACAGAGATAAAGATTTTTTTAATGTATATCCGTTACGTATTTTAAGTTTTAACATTACTTTCAATTTTGGCATTTTCCTTTCCTTTTACGAATATTATAGGTTAAAGTTTCCATACATTTATATTTCGTAGATACTTATAACTTTTACCCATGTATACCTATTTTGAGGGAAATTGGGTCTGCGAGGTCCCAGTTCGCGGCGAACTACTAGTTAATTAGGGTTCAGTATCATCAACTGAATCGCGAGTCGCATGAGTTAGGATTTTTAACCGAATTAGAAAAGGAGGTTATCAATTAGGATCAGCGTGAAATTGAAATGAGGTGATGATTGAATGAGGGATGTCAAAAGTCATAATATAGCTAATATGCTTAGTAATTTTAGAAACGTTTGTTTGTTTGCATCGTATAATGTCTCAAAATTAATTCAAATTAATTTAAATTCTTTTTCTATTGGTTTACATAGTTTTTTGGTCAAACATACAAAATGTTTGTTTTATTTCAGTCTCGACAGTCATTGACAGTTCTCGGTATTTCGTTTGAAATTTAATTTTAATTAATATAATTTAATGCTTAAAATAGTAGCAAGATATCAAGAAAACTCGGTACTGGTTAATACTCGTATTATATTCTTTGAAAATATATATTGCTTAACATATATTTTTTGCATATGCAATTATTTTTTATTATTTTATTAATAAAATTAGTTCAACTAATATCTAGGGTAGATAATGAGAAAAACCTGAGGTGGTTTTATTTACAGAGAACATTGGACTTGGAGAATTTATTTCTACGGAACCCTTACTTTATCTAGACACGCGGCAGCGAGTCAAGCCAAGTTCAAGCAAAGGAACTGGCGACCGCGCCGTGTGTTATATTACACGAACCGTCCAAAGCGCGTTTTGACGACTTTTTACACCCTCGTTATACAAAAACTATTACACATAGACAAGTCAAATTTGGCACATATACTTAAATATACGAACTATATCTCTGTTCCAAATTCCAATAACACAGCTCAAACGGTTATTTAGATATAAACATCCAGTAATCGATGAAGTTAATACATACTGAGGGATAGATCAAAAGTAATATCCCAGTTCCAGATGACCTAGAAAGCTGAAATTTGGCATCCCGATAGGTAATGTCGTAGTAACAAAGGGAAAAATCAGAAACTAGTATTTTTTTATCATTTTAAATTATTATTAATTTAAAAAAAATGTATGATATTAAAGTTTGGGTCGCCTAGGTACGCATAAAGCAATACGTGTTGCATGTTGCTATAATTTTTGTGTAGGCGGCTATTTTCTGTTAGATACTACGAAGTGCGCACGAGTCCACTATTCCTACTAATATAATTATAAATACAAACTTTACACCTACTGTACGTATGGATATATGATTTAATTTTTTCACGCCTAAACGGGTGGGCCGATTGACTTTAAATTCGGTATAATAAATATAGCTTAGACCCCTGGAATAACATAATAATATACACTTACACATCCGGTAGGGTATTTGAGAATCCGGTAGGGTATTTGAGACAACATATTATTGTTTATCATCTTTTTACAATACTCGAACAAATAAATAAATTTCATTTCATTTCAATTTCATACACTACTGTACCAAACTGTATAGCGGGTAAAACAGCTAGGCACAGCTAGTCACTAATAAAAATAGGTTCCTGGTACCTATGTAACAATTATATATCCTATGTAAATACCTATCAATATATCGACTCACCAGCATCAAGGCGGCTCAGTAACATAGAGGTAATAATATTAACATTGTTTACAATAAAAATAATGTATGTACCTATATCGCCTTAGGTGCTAGTTGGTGTAAACATTTTAGATACCTACGTCCTGTAGCGTATAATCATAATGTTATAGGTATGTGGCGGTATCTGGGGGCACGGCAGTGCCCCCGCCAAGTCGTCGTCATTACAAGTCTTGTCGGCTTAGGTTTCTTTTGATCGAAATTCTAATCCAGTTCCAGATGATCTAAAAAGTTAAATTTCCATCCAGGTAGTCGGTAGGTATTAGATAGCTGGGTGAATATAGATTAATTTATCAGTAACTAGTATTGTTTAAAAATCAATTGATTAGGTACAATATTCAAATCAATAGTGCACATGAATGCTATATATAAATAAGTACTAAATTAATTATAGGTATAGGTCATAGGTATATCGAAGCACGGCGAGGCTCACGAGCCGCGGTGAGCGGTGCGACGGCCGTGCCATGGAGCAGTGGGGTGGGGGGAGGTGCAATAAAATAATCATTTGGTATTAATCTTATTATGACTGAGTGTCTTTAACCTATTACATACTAAAAAGTACTGTACAAAAAGCAATGATATCCCATCAAAAACATAAATGTGAAAAGAGAGCCAAGTTCAATATTACGATGTATGTACTCATAGTTACCTATGATTTGGTAGCTGACTTCAACGACAAAAGAAGTGAGATCTAAATGGGTGCCAAGTTCAATGGTCAGTCCTGAAAAATATTTCCAACAACATAAAATATTTTATTACAACTTAAAAGATTATTTCTTCTTATCACTTAGAATTAATATTATTTTGAAACCCAAAGTTTGACTTGGCTAGTTCTCATGGGTACCATAATACGACGAAGTATCATTAAGATAAAACAATAGGTACTTTATTGTACACCACATAATGTTACAGAAAATACATAAGTATATAATTAAAATTAAAAATTACAATGTACAAGTGGCGGTCTTATTGTTAAAGAGCGATTTCTTCCAGACAACCAATGGATGGAGGGGACTAATTTACACGATAAAAGACGGTGGCGCACTAATTAGCATTAAGTGCGTTTAATAGTGATCAAGCTAAAGTTAAGAGAGTATCTACCTAGTATATTATGAGAACTGGCCAAGTCAGTCTTTAGGCTTCAAAATAATATTAATTCTAAGTGATAAGAAGAAATAATCTTTTAAGTTGTAATAAAATATTTTATGTTGTTGGAAATATTTTTCAGGACTGACCATTGAACTTGGCACCCATTTAGATCTCACTTCTTTTGTCGTTGAAGTCAGCTACCAAATCATAGGTAACTATGAGTACATACATCGTAATATTGAACTTGGCTCTCTTTTCACATTTATGTTTTTGATGGGATATTATTAAATGAAATACATTACCTAGCTTAGAACAATAATATCTAACTGGAAAGGACACGTGTATTTATTTCTATGTGAATAATCTTATAGCGGATGAAATATAGATGTTTGAATGTACTGATGCATGTTTGTTACCCTTTCACGTTAAAACTACTGAAATTCGGAAAACGTATTGCTAAGCACGCACACGACATAAAATCTAATACCAACATGATTAACTATAGTGTCACTCCATGGTCTCGAACTCTTGGTAGCCACTATTTACAGCAGCGGACGTTAAGGAGTGTCGCTTCCTGTTTAAAACATGTTCAAAGTTTTTACTCAACTACGAAAGAAGGGTGATGAATGTCTAATGTAAAGATTATATATAAGTATAGATATTTATAATATGTACTTAATATTATGTTTTTTATGTTTGTTCCACCCTAGCACATAAACTATTATTGGACTGATTTTAAAGACTGAGGTGTAAAAAATATTTGTAATAATGACTCAGGATTTAATTTTCAAAATTTTAGTTTTAGTTCCAAATTTTAGCCTTATATTAATAGGGTTATACTAACTTATATTAATAATAGGATTATCTTATACTAATAGGATAATAATAACATTTTTTAAACCATGTTTGAATCGATGATGAATATTTTACTTATTAAATAAAATATGGTGATTTTATTATTAAAATAAATTAATATTATTAAATTAAAGAGAATTATGAAACATAAATTCGCCTTGAACGAAGCCGCAGGAGTCAAGCTAGCTTACTTGTATTTTCATTAATTCCTATTATCCTGAAAATAAAGATCAAATTTGTATGACGGAAACATTTGTACGTGTTTACGAAAGTTCCATAGTCGCTATTTTAAGGTTCAAAATAGCGTAATTTATACAAATTACTTAATACGTTCTTGAATAAAGTATTATATGCTGACGTGTGGAATTTATTTACTATAAAATCATGGAAATTTCATAAATCGTCACATTTCGTGTACTAATCGCAACCGCTGCTACTTCGCTGCGCCCACGCTGTTCGAAGAGTCTGCTGCCGCCCGCCTTCAACGACCATCCGCCCTGCCGCCCTGCTCCGCCGCCTGCTCATTTTAAAGCAGTCGCCGCTACCTGTCAGCACCGGTCCAATCAAGAATTTTTTTCCTTGCAATGTAAGTAAGTATTGCATTAATTGCGCGATGGAGACTACGATTCAACAAAAAATTTAGTGTAACACGCTAACATTTTTTTTCTTTTTCTTTTTAGGTCTGATTTCGAATACGACTCGGACGCTGTCGCTGCGCCGGAACCGGCGCCGCAGGCACCACCCAAGAAATCAAAGTTGGCGATCAAACGAAAAGCAGCGCCCGCACCGCTGCTCGAGAGCGCTGGGGAGAGCGAGTCGTCGTGGTATGTAAATCATTTATTACTTACAATGTTTATGAATATTCAGTGTTTGTGTATATTGTACTTCATGACAATGCGTGCTGAGGTTTTTTTAATTACAAGATTACGACCATGTAGTTATGTCAACTACTCAGTGCTTAGATTTTATTAATTTGGTACATCTAACTCAGCCCGTATCCACTCGCTGATAGGTATAGAAATCCTCATAGTTAAACCACACTTTTCGATCCTGACACTAATAATATTAGGTACATAGCTAAGCTAAATTTTAACTCAATTTAAGTCACGCTCTCTCTCTCTCTCTCTCTCTCTCTCTCTCTCTCTCTCTCTCTCTCTCTTTATAATGTTCCCTACCTATTGTTTTGACTATGAATTGAAATCTAATTTATTATTATTATTATTTACAGCGTAAAGAAGCGTAAGAACGACGTCTTCTCAATAATAAAAGGGGAGGAGAAGGCGGTGCTGACCGGCAGCGCATCCCACGGCGGCGCCCCCGTATCCACCGGCACTTTCACGGCGCGGGTTTCGGGCGGCCAGAGTCGTCGCACTGTGTCCATCACCGAGGGGGACTTTTACGCAGAGGTCAAGTTGTATCATTTTACCGACGTTCTTAACACGCCGCCGCTAGAGCGATTTAAAAAGGCCTTGACCTCTGTGAAAATCCGCCTCGGTGAGAATACCAAAGAGTGGGAGGGGCTCCAAGATTTATTGATTTTGATTTTTAAAAAATTTAAGAATAGTACCCCAATTAAATTTAGTAATAATATTAATTTTAAGCCGTAATATAATTAAATATACGCAACAAGTGTCCCATTTTATTTTTTTTAACTTTAGGTAGGTACATATTAGGTATAGGGTTTATATTGTCTTTTTACGTATTTAGGTAGGATTCTTTGGCAAATAAGTATTTAGGTAAGGATTATGTTTAGGTAAGGTAATAAGCATAGGTATAGATATCACACAAATATAATAAAAGCGCAAGTTTGTTACTACTTCACGTCTACACGGGTTGACCGATTGAGTTGAAATTTCGTATAGAGATACATAGCTTAGACTCTGGTATAACATTAGGGCTACTTACTGTACAGCGCTGGGCGCAGCTAGTGTTTCATAATAAATAATAAGTACATAAGTGCGTAGGATAAATTACATAGATAGGTAGTCCTTATTTTCTTTTCATAACTATTTTTTGTATAAAACGAAGTAAGAAGACGAGCCAGACGCTCTCCTGATGGTAAGAGATAACGCTACCCTAGTAATTGCGCGATTTTAGTTGTCTTAGAAATAAACTTACCTAAGTCATTTAGATAACGATGCAGTTTTGTACAAGTTGTAACACGTCTGTAAGCCGTAGGCACTGGGTAGGACATTTGCGCAGTAACTCACATAAGCAAAACGCAGTATGTGAGCCACATAACGATGCAGACGGCATTGAAATTGTTGCCTCCGCATTTCAGCGGCGAATCATATCTTACAGAATAGTTACGCAACCAGTTAATGCACATTCTATTGACGTCTTTTTAGCTTCTATAAGTAGCAAAATAAAACTTATTTTGGATGAATGCTTAGCAAAACACACTTCTATTAAAGTGAACTTTGAGCTTTTCTCGAAATTTTTGCTCTTTAAGAACAACGAACAAGAAATCAAATCATTCGGTACTAAAAATATTCCTGTTTATGGAAATTATTGTTTTGATACGTTGTATTTAAATGTAGTGAATACATTGCGCACGAAAATTGACGAATTTGAAGAACGCGATTCGGGTTGGACTTTTCTGAATTGCTTACATATTGAGGTGAATGTTAACAAATATCAACCGCTCCGTGGCTCTACTTACATAGAGCTGCCAGAGTTTATAAAGAAAAAAAGAGCATGTTTAAATATTAAAAATAACGATAAATATTGCTTTTTGTGGAGTGTGGTTGCTGCCCTCTACCCTGTTAAGGCCCACCCAGAGCAAGTCTCATCATACACACATTTTAACGAGGTGTTGAATACTGAAAATATGTCCTTTCCTGTGTCGTTTTCAGACATTAAACAATTTGAAAAAAACAACCCAAAAATCAGTTTCATTATTTTTGGTTTAAAAAATAAAACTATTGTAGGTCCGCTTTACAAATCAGACTGCCATGAAAATAAAAAAACGATTCATCTGCTTATGTTAGAAAACAACACACAAACACACTATTGTCTCATTAAAAATTTGTCAAGATTGGTGAGAAGCCAAATAACGAAACATAATGGTAAAATCTATTTTTGCGATACTTGTTTACTGTTTTTTAAAAACGTTGACGAAGTAGAAAATCACACTTGCAACGGCATCGTCACGGTCCTGCCAGAAAAGGGCTCAGTTATAAAATTCAAAAATTTTGATCGCAAGCAAGATATTCCTTTTGTTATTTACGCGGACTTTGAAACTATGCTAAAAGATGTAGATACAGGTGAATCATTAGATCAAGGCGCTCATACGCGCTCGTTACAAAAACATGTTCCAGTAGCGTTCGCGTACCAAGTTGTTTGTTCTGTTGACCCTTCTTACAATAAATTTGTGTCATATCGTGGACTCGATTGTGTAGATGAATTTGTCTCGTCTCTTTACAGAGACACTCGAGAAATTCATTCCGTTTTGTCTCAAAATGCTCCGATGATTTTTAATGCAAACGATGCACTTAATTTTAAGAACGCAACCCGTTGCCATATTTGTCAGTGTTTTCTATTCGGGGACAAAGTTAGAGACCATTGTCATCTAACTGGTCAATACCGAGGAGCAGCTCACAGTTTATGTAATTTACAGTATAAAGTATCAAAGTTTGTGCCAATATTTTTCCATAACCTGGCAGGATATGATTGTCACTTATTTATCAAAAAACTTGGTGAAGCACCTGGACCAATAAAAATTATTCCGAAAACCAAAGAAAACTACATCTCTTTTACAAAGTTTATTTTAATATCGAAAAATGAGTTTGTACAACTGCGGTTTGTGGACTCCTTTAAATTTTTGGGTACGAGTCTAGAAAAATTAGCGAAAACAATGAAATATCATGAATTTAATCATCTGAGCCATTCCTATCCAAATAAATCCGATTTTTTTCTCTTAACACGCAAGGGTGTTTACCCTTACGAATACATGAACGCATGGGAGCGATTCACTGAAAAATCCCTACCGAGCAAAGAAAGCTTTTATAGCTCCTTGAACGATGAACATATATCATCTGAAGACTATGAGCACGCACAAAAAGTCTGGACTCAGTTTGATATTTATGATTTGGGACAATATACTGATTTATATTTAAAAACCGACGTGTTGTTGTTGACAGATATTTTTGAAAATTTTAGAAAAACTTGTAAACATTATTATCACTTGGACCCTGCCTTTTATGTAACAGCACCAAGTTTATCGTTCGATGCTATGCTTTATAAAACAGGTATTGAGCTAGAACTAATTGACGACTTTGGAATTGTAGAACTTTTGCAAACTGGTGTGCGGGGAGGTGTCGTTATGGCAGCTCACAGACATGCCCAAGCGAACAACCAATTTATTTTGGATTACGATCCATTGATACCGGATTCATATTTAGTCTATATAGATTGCAATAATCTTTATGGGTATAGCATGTGTCAAACTTTGCCATTATCAAACTTTCGTTTTCTGGATCAAACTGAGATCAATCAATTAGATGTAAATAGCGTTTTGGACGATGCAGAGTTTGGTTTTATCATGGAAGTGGATTTGGTTTACCCTAAAGAACTGCACTGGACACATAACGATTTGCCATTTTGTCCTGAAAAAGATATTCCGCCTGGTGGAAAAAATGAAAAGTTGATTCCTAATTTATACGACAAATTTAACTATGTGATACATTACGTTCATTTAAAAACATGTCTTAAACATGGTTTGATTTTAAGAAAAATACATCGCGCCATTACTTTTAGGCAGAGTGCATATTTAAAAGAGTATATCGATCTTAATACGAATTTACGTCAAAAAGCAACGTCAGCTTTTGAACAGGACTTCTTTAAATTGCTTAATAACAGTGTGTTTGGAAAAACTTTAGAAAACAATCGAAAAAAAGTTCAGGTTCAATTGGTAAATAAATGGAGTGATCAAAATAATAAAACCAAAAAAAGTAATGATGCAGAGAGACTAATTGCTCGTCCAAATTTTCATAGTGCCTCTGTTTTTACAGATAATTTAGTTGCAATTCAATTAACACCTGATCGTATAGTTCTAGACAAACCTCTGTACATCGGTTTCACAGTTTTAGAATTATCAAAAGCGCATATGTATGATTTTCATTACTCTGTATTCAAACCATTTTACGAAGACCGCTTACAGATGTGTTACACTGATACTGACAGTTTCATATATCATATTTTTTATTTCATATATCATTTATTTTTCGGCGACGCCGGGATGTAACGATTCGCTGCGTCCCGAGGTACCTGTCACGCTTCTCTACGTGTCCCGACTGATGTGGTCTACGAAAGCCGTGGACGTCATAGACTACGTCCGAAAGAGGACCTCTTTCACTTTGAGGGTCGAACGGCTAGAATCTCGCCACAAAACGAATTTTAATTCCTTCGTGGTGAGGGTTCCGACCAGCCGTTTGCCGACCTTCATGAAGGAGGACTTCTGGCCGCAGGGAGTCGTGTTTCGGAAATTTCGAGGTCGACTTCCTGCTGACTCTGCGCGCAACACGTCGCCGGCGCTACGTGTGACCTAGTTTTTAAGTTTATAAATTTTTTATGTATGTTAGTCTGTAAGGTATATATGATATGGGCCTCTGGTACACTGCGTCTGTGGCAGTGTACTATTGCCTGAAATAAATGATTTATTATTATTATTATTATTATTAAGACCAAAAACTTTTATAATGATTTAAAAAATAACTTTTTAGAATACTTCGATACTAGTAATTTTTCCATAGACAATTATCATGGGTTGCCAATTATAAACAAAAAAGTTCCAGGGCTTTTCAAAGACGAAATGGGTGGGAAAATAATCACAGAGTTTGTAGGCTTGCGTTCTAAATTGTACTGTATCAAAAATACTGAACATGAAATAAAAAAAGCTAAAGGAGTAAAGTCGTGTGTCCTTCGAGATCTTAATATTTCGGACTATAGAAACACATTGACGACAACAAATGTTTTACGTAAAAAAAATGTTTTATTCAAAAGTATTAAGCATGAAATATTTACTCGTTCTGTAAATAAAATAGCGCTATCTAGCAACGATGATAAACGTCTTATTTCGCAAGACAAGAAGTCAAGCAGAGCCTGGGGTCACATTTCAATTCTCGGGGTCTAGATTTAAAAATTGTGTAATTGTTTTAGATTTAAAAATGTACCTCATCAAAGTATTGTTTAAATACACCTAAAAATGCTGTTTCAATACTTGGGGTCAAAATTTAAAAATTGTGATTATATAATACGAGTATGTCTATTTTTAATTTGTCATAAATTGTGTAATAGTTAAGTTATGTTTTAAATTTGATATAAGTACAAATTTTTTGTAAATATTTAATTATGTACCTACCTATAAATAAATGAATATTAAAAAAAAAATGCATTTTATTTTACTATATTTTCCTATATTCTATAGATATTTTAGTTAGGTTATATACCTACTCTAATATGTACTTAATAAGAAATGCTATGATAGAGAGAGATACAAGATAAATTCTGATAACAAACATTCCTAAAGTATTATATATCAAGCGCAACGATCCACCAGAACAAGTCTATACATGTTATTTAAGATAAAGCGCAACGGTTTACCGCAGCAAGTCTATTCATGTTATTTAGGATCAGCAAATTTGATGCACCTGCTATGTTTCCCTCATTATTCCTTGTCGGCGCTTTGCCGCGATTACACTTCATCGCACTCAATTTTATTTTATTTTATTGGTGAGTTGAAATATTTTTATCATAGTTATATATTATATATATTAAAAACCGTGGAGACATTTATAATTTTATTTAACAAAAATATTTAACAAAACAACAACCCGCCATTATACAAATCAAAATCTCTCTCTCCATAGACAATGACCACAGACTATAAATTATACATGTCAAAAAAGGTCCTATTCACGTAGAAAATCTTCTTGCAGCTAATACGGCCTCTCCTGGCATTGCGCCGTCCTCGGCTGCACATTGCACATTTGTTGTCTTCTATTCAGCAGCATCGGCAAATTCACAGGACTCGCGACCGACGTCTTTCTCTGCACTCATGGCTGCGATGCCGTACTGCTTTGGGTCAGTGGGAGAATCTAGGGATCGTCAGCATCATCACCCCCAGGGTTCATGATCTGCATGAGAAACCAAATGTTAATAATCTAGACGACCGACAATATTGTCTTTTCTCTGTCAGGCATCACTCGTACAAGGCCCTCAAGCATAATAATTCTCATCCATAAATTAAATAAAAAGTGCAACAAAGCCAGATCCATCCATGCATGGCTTCATCCAGGATAGCTTCTACTGCGACAGCTCCCGTCTGCGACTGCACCACCGGGACTGCTCGCACATGTCGATCTTTTTGGACAGCGTGCAGCGCGAACGGCGCGCGCTGTACACGCCGTGTCAGCACGCTGGTACGTGCTGATCTTGTTGGACAGCGTGCAGCGCGCAGGGCGCGCGCTGTACACGCCGTGTCAGCACGCTGGTACGTGCTGATCTTGTTGGACAGCGTGCAGCGCGAACGGCGCGCGCTGTACACGCCGTGTCAGCACGCTGGTACGTGCTGATCTTGTTGGACAGCGTGCAGCGCGCAGGGCGCGCGCTGTACACGCCGTGTCAGCACGCTGGTACGTGCTGATCTTGTTGACAATGTGCTGCATGTTCTGCCCGCTGCGCTCGCGCGCCGCTCACCTGCTATTTCACACCAGCAGCTCCAACGAACATGCAAAACGATACACACATATTAATTTCATATTCACGTGCGCTTATATGGCACAAGACAGAGAGACTACGAAAAGATTCGGATGCAACTTATGATGTAGCCCAGCTGGTCAGGTCTTCGTCCCTTTCTGCTTCGGTCATACTGACCTAGTAATGGTGAGATGAAGAAGATGATGAGTGTGATCTTCGGAACATAATCGTGAGAGAAGGAATAAAGTTAACAACAGTGACCGGTACGAGTAAGACATAACACATAGTTTTCTCCCACTATGCAGTCCCCCCGTCCTCACTACACCCTATGAATGACAATAATTCATAGTGAAGATCCACATGCATAGCATGATGAATCCCTCCATCCCTCACATCTCTTGATATTATCACTCAAGATCACAACACAAAACATCAAAATCGGCAATAAATAGTGCCGATGAAAATTTTCACAAAAAGCGCGGGACGGCCAAACCAGTCGTTCCACAACACAAGTTGACGAAATTGATTTCTATCGGCGGTTGTTGTCAATAATTAGATAAAACAGTTGTGGGCAAAACAGAAGTTCAGATACCACTGCTGATAAAAACCGTGGAGACATTTATAATTTTATTTAACAAAAATATTTAACAAAACAACAACCCGCCATTATACAAATCAAAATCTCTCTCTCCATAGACAATGACCACAGACTATAAATTATACATGTCAAAAAAGGTCCTATTCACGTAGAAAATCTTCTTGCAGCTAATAATATATATATATATATATATATATATATATATATATGTATATATTACTTAAGCATAATAAATTTAAAGCATTACTCATAGTTTTGTGTTTTGTTTCAGACCATGGCTGACTTCGAAACGACGACGAGAGACAATATTGAACCCCTATTTGGGTTCAATACACAAGATCTTATTTTCGACCAATGTGCACAAAATCCTGACGAAGATTTGGAGCAGTACATGATACCGCCCAACAAAATTTCAAAAAAGAAATCGAAAAGTTCTAGTTCGAAACGCAAGAAGATATTGAAGCCTGAAATTATAAAGCAAAGTCGGAGTGCTTCGAGGTCATCGTATGTGATTAACCGCGAGATGGAGAAGGCGAGAGGAAGAAAACTAATACAAATAAAAATTATGGACATTAGTGGTGGACAAAGTGAAAATGAGGTTATATTATCAGCGCAATATGTAGTTAGAGAATTAGTGGACAGTGTTTTAGACATGACTGAGAGAGTGATAAAAAATATCTCAGAAAATATAATCAGTGAGTTTTAATAACTGTCATGTGAACATATATAATATTTAATAAAATTAAAATAAATTACTTGTGTTAATCTGTTGTGAATCGTGTTGAATTATAATTTGTACGATGCAATGGTAAGAATTCCATGATAAAAATAAAAATATCAACTCGTCGTCGTTTCGTAGTAAGGTATAGATTAAGATAAATTTAAAAATAAATGCTATTTACTTCTAAACTTTATTTTATTTATAACCTCTTAGTTTACTATGTTGTTGTGTAGAGCCTAAAACGCAGTAAAATAATTTGTATAGTTTTATATTCCACCTTATCACGCATGAAACAAAGTAGGTAACATTATTTTTGACATTTTAATTTTACTGCGGTTTAGTCTCTGTACGGCAGTATGTACTATTACTAGGTCTAAGCAACATACATATACACTCACTCATGCGCACATACACATCCATACTCTCACATTTTGTAATAAAATCCCTAATTAAAATTTGTCTCCCTAGATTAATAAATAAAATCCCTAGTATAATCCTAGTATTTTATTATATTTTGTAGAGTTGCTATTTTCTAATTTTTTTTACTAATTTTTAGATTTTTTGTTATCGCTATATTGATAGAATTAATATATAATAAAACAGGTTTATTTATTTAAAAATATTTTATTTGTACTTATTTACATTATAATTTAGTCTAATCAATACAATTACATTATTATCTATCTAAATATAAATTATAAAATTAAGATAAAAAAGTCTATTAGTACCTATATTTTAAAGCTAGTTATGTCATTACACAATTTGTTATACATTTTGTTATCATCACACCACATTTTTAAACACATTACATTTTTTAAGGCACACATTTTTTTATGATTAATGCAATTATGATGTACATAATCATGATACAATTTCTTAAAATTAGGGCACTCATTTTCTCCTATATCCTCTATTTCACAGTCTTCACACAAGTCTTTGATCCACTTCATTTTTTCAGTTCCTTTGGTTAATACTTTTTTCTGTTTTAAATATGGTACTATGGTACGTTTGAATTCTTTGTAGTCAACGTAGCCTTCACTCCAAAATATTCCACGATTAATTTCTATCCATCGCACGTGTCTCTTTTCTTCTACTGTTAAGTATTTATATGGATAAGGTGGCTTGACTAGAAAGGTTTGGGTATAACCATTATACCAAATTGCAAATTCTTTGATGATAAAAGTATTTTTTGTATCCTTGAATCCTTGAACATCAGCTATGACATATTCGCTATTAGAGTCCATTTTTTTATGAAATTTTCTTTACTATATTGCTTAACGGTCTGTATTCGACGATGGAGTCATTCAATATGAGACAATATGCAGCTGTTGCATCAGGTATTTCTGAATTACATTCAATCTCTACACGTACGCTTACTACAGGTCCCGACTTAATGTTTTCACTTTGTCTAGAGCAATCGATAACAAACAAGGGAGCCATTTCTCTAAATTCATTAGCACTTAGAAGTGGTTCATTTCTTTTACCATAGTATGATTTCTGGAATCTCGCGTATTGCTCATATAATAAAGAAAATTGATGATTTCTAAAATTGACATTTAAACTTTCATATGGAAAATAGTTAGAGTTAAGATAAACTTTCACGTCTCTTATGTTACAGTGATCAAAGTGGGAAATATCTTGATCGGGTAAGTTTTTTCTATTTGTTTGTAGACCGATGACGACATATCTTGGCTTTTCAATCTGTGAGGAAGTTTTAATTGACCAAGTATGTTTAGTTGTTTGAGGTAAAAGAGGATACTCATACAAATCCCAATTTCTAAAAGCAAAGTGTAGAGGACGATCTTTTTCTAATAATTTTAGTAAATGTAATTTTTCTTTATCTGATACTTTCACATGGGGAACACGCCAAACTAATTTATCAATTGTTATGTTCTCGAGAATCTCTCCAGTAGGAATTTTCAAAGAATTTAAATGGGTATTACTACATAATAATATCAATTCATGCTTACAATTCATAATAATTTTTTTATAATCTTCGGCAAAGCCTAATACGTTTTCAAGAGGTATTGAAGCAGAAAAACTTCCTCCGTGATTTGTTTTTGTTCCTTTCACATCCCAACCCCACGCTTTTGCAATCTTAGCTTCGTTTTCATTAAAAGATAATAAACCTTTAATAGTTGTAGTCATTCCCGCATTTTTTATTCTGTCTATTTCTACTCCATTAAGTTCATAACGGATATCTTGAAAAAGAAAAAGCAATGGATTGTTTGTAAATTCAACACTAGAGACTTTTTGCTTAGTGTCCTTTTTTACAATATTGACTGATCCCTCTATGTAAAGAGTACTTGCTGATGGTAATATGTACAAATCCTGCTGATTGATGGGTATACGAATTTCGTCATTTTTGTTGAAACTTGTTACGTAAGGTTTATATGAATGATATTCAATTCCATCAATGGTATTATCATATGCGGGGGAACTAGTTACATCTAAAATGTTCATTTTAGAAGTCCAATTAATTTCAAAAACCGTTTATTTTCTTTGGTTATTTTATTATTTTTTTTTTTAGATGTTTCTTTTTTGATTGTTCTTTTAGTACTGGCGTGTTTTGTTATTGTATTACTATATTTATTTACAAAGTCAATCATCTTTTTCTTACATGCATATATAACTGAACTTCCTCTCCACGCAGATTTATCAAATTATTATTTATATCTAACAATCTGATGTTTATGGAGCTAATATTATTTTGGTTCACAGGAAAATATATTATATTCTTAGGTATTTCTATTACTCGATATCCTGGTGGAACATTGGGTGCAAACTCATAAATAATGTGACTTGATTTTCCATTAATGTAGGATCCGCTCACTATGTCACATTCGACTCTCACCACGGTTGTTGATAAAATGTTAACTGGAAGCTGCGATTCGTGTATTATATTAGCTTTAAGAGTTTGTTTACCAAACCCAAGTAGGTTTCCAAGTGAGTTATTTTTTTCAAAGTGGATTTTTTTTTATGTGATTAAGTAGAAGACGAGCAAGACGCTCTCCTGATGTTAAGAGATAACGCTGCCCATAATCAATAGGATATCCTTATTGCAGTAAATAAATGTTTTCAATGTGTTATTGTTACATAATAAATTTAAACTAACTCCTTCTTTTAGATTAGATTTTATATAATCAGAAATATCTTGCAACTCGTAAGCACCTTCCGGTATTTTAACAACTTCATTACTGTCATAATGAAAAATATTATTTCTATTATCAATATTTGGAATAGAATTGAATGTTGATAAGTACAAAAGAGCGCACTCGTATTCGCCATCAACTTGCAAAGCTGGATAATATGTTGTAGATAAAGTCGATGTATTGCCAGTTACTGACAGAGTGAAAGACATTGTAGAAGTGAGAATAAAAAAAACATGTTTTTAAATTTATAGTTACATTTATTTACTTACACAAATATTTCTTAATACATTTTTCCAAAAATTTGTTAAAAATTTCAAACACAGATGTCCACAATTAGACGTGTTGAAACTTTGATATCTACAATAATTATATTTTAAGTTGAATTTCAAATACTTAATTAACTCAGTAGGGGGCTTTAAATCACCAAAACTGTCAAAATACTCACAATAATTAAATAGTTTTACGTAGGCTACCCAATGAGTTCCTTCATTATCTGAACTATCTAAATTCATAATCGCACACTCAATATTTTTAGGTTTACTTGGCAACTCATTTCTCATGAAAACACCTCTAAAGTAAGGTATGTGAACTCTTGCATACCTCAGGATGTCAATATCAGTGAGAGCACGCTTGGGTAACCTTTTAATTATTAGTTTTTTGAATTATTAACACATAAGCCATTCCCTTTTTTATATGGTTTAATATATAAGCCTTTTCCAAGTGCTATAGACTCCATCATCTTGTTATGACGTCGAGCTTCTTTCAAATTCTTTTTAGCCAATTTATGATCATTAACTGCCTTAGCAATCCCTGCAGCTCCTCCAGCCAGAGCGCCTACAGCAGAAAGTCCAGCAAATATAGGTATAAGGGGTAAAATACCACCTGTTTTTGGTAATGGTATGATACGTGGCACACTTAATCCATTTTTATTTTTAATAAGTTTTTTTGCCGCTCTGTGGGCTGCCTTAATAGCGCTGGAATCGCTTTTTGGACACGATTTTTTCAATCCTTTACGTATGTTTGAAACAATAGACTTAAAAGACCTCGTGCCTGCACCATGCTTAACTTTAGTTTTCATCACTTTGCTAACAAGCCACGAAGCCAGCTTTTCTCCCGTTCCTGCGTTCTTCGACTTCATTCGTTGTTTAGCCATATCTAGTAATTCTGAATCCGCTTTATGTCGATCTTCCAAGTTATTTGAATTATTATACGCTATATCGTGCTTCATACAAGCGTTATCAAGTGGATTAACTCCTCTGTCACCTCTCAATAATCGTTTTCTTAATCTTGTACCGGGTCCACAATAATTATATCCAGGTAAATGCAATTCAAATGGTAAATTATTTATAATGCTATTAACGAGACCTCCACCACGCATTGCTGACTTATTAATGAGCTTAAATAGTGAACATTTATAATTTTATAGATTTAAAGTCATCACTCATAAAATGGCTCGTTTTTCAATCCAACTATTTTCTGTGCTGGGCAGACCTAGCCACTTGACAAAAAGTTTAGTACCTTTCTTTCTAATAACTTTTTCAATAAGATATGTATTAATGCAGTTTGTTTTTTGTAGTTCTTGTTCATAAAAAGTTCCTAATATGGGCTGTTTGTGTATATCTTCTATTGCATATGTTGTGACAGGTTTTGAAAGATGAACTTTTTTTATTAAAAATAGTTCCGTGGACCAGTTTGGGGTGTAGCCTTTTTCAAAACTACCTTTATATTTACTTATGCGAACATGGTCACCGATTCGTAATTTATTATTATTAGATGATCCCTTAGTTACCTGAGATTTCATTATATTTTTCATAACATCACTTTGATTCGCTTGGTTAACCTTGCTAGGTTTATATTTTGTAGTCCGATGTGTTGTATTGTTATAAAGCATCATCACACTTGTTAAAATGTCACCTATCCATTTATAACTACCGTTTAGGCTAAAGCTTTTATATAATTTGTTTTTTATAGTTTTAATTAATCTCTCCACAATGGAAGCCTTTTTTATGGAATATGTAGAATAATGATTAATTTTATACTTAACCATAACTTTTTTAAATTCATCATTATAAAATTCTGTGCCCATATCAGTCTGTAAATTAATTGGTTTTCGTTGACTTTTGATTAATAAATCTTTAAATGCATTTGCTATCTCTGATTTTGTTTTTGTTTTTACGGGAATAGCCCAGGAAAATTTAGAAAAACAATCCAATATTACGAAAATGTACTTATATCCATTGTTAAAGCTTTTCAAATTTTGAAAATCAATAAGGTCTGCTTGCCACAGATCATCGATACCTTTTAAAATTAAAAATCGTCGAACAAAATTTTTACGAGCCATTTTATGAATTTCATTTACAATTTGTTGTTTACTCATTTTTAATACAAATCTTACTCTGCTTTTGGACAATAAGCCTTTACAATTTTTTCAACTTGTTTATCAATATCAGATTTTAATGCGTTTATGATACTGTTAAATTCTTGTTTGCTTATATATAACTCAAGCTGTTTGTCAACGAATTCTTTGTTAACAGCATCGGTACCCTGCTGTGGAACGTTAATTCCTGTTAGTCTTGTATTTTTTAAATCAATTTCTCCGGTTTCTGTTCGCATAAATATCTTGTGAAAGTTATCTAAAATTTCTGGTAGGCGTAATCGTTTATGAATGTGGTGTCCGAATTTGTCCATTTTGAGGACTGATACTTATGATTGACGAATTTCGAATGAAACAATATTTGGAAAAGTTTGTTATTTATTAGGGTATAATACCACTTTCTCTTAATTCTTCTATAATCGATATTATTTCGTTATCCAATCCGGTGTTGCCAGCATCTCTTGAAGCAATCAGAAGTTTTAATCTATCAATAAGCTCATTAGGATCGTCCCAATAAACGTAATCAACATTTTTTTTCCACTTCTTCAACAGAGACAACCCATCTCCTCGATGTTGTATCAATTCAGGTAGACTGCTGTCAGTACTTGCTGAAACTTTACGCAACTTGAACATGGGTTTTATGATGTGAAGGTATTTTCTCCCTCGGTTACTTCTGATTGGTTTATGAGGATCATAATCTCTTCGATGAACATTAGTGGCTAATAACATCATCTTGTAATGTTTTAAATCTTCAGTAGATATTGTAGATAAATCAGGTACTTTTTTAAACATTAATTCATTTATACCAGGCGTATTTTTATATTTGTTTGAACCAACTTGAATATATTTGTCCGAAACAACTACACGTAAAGACCCCATCATTAGTTTACCGTGATCAATTCTCACACCAAATGGAACATCATCATAAACTGCTGAAGACTTAGACCATGATGAAACATCAATAGGATCACTTGAACCTGAGTCCACTGTTCTAAACGATTCATCTATTTCTTCTTGTTGATTATCATCAACGCTATCATCATCATCATCAACGTTATCATTACATTCAGAATTATCAGTGTCGTCAAAATTAGCCTGATTTAATCCAATGTCAGATTCTCTCCTCAGAGTTTTATCCTTGTCTAACGGACTCGAATGTTCAAATCCAATTGTGTTTTCCAAAGGTTTTGCACGACTTTTTGAATTCTCCATTATTTTATTCAAAGGGCTTGTAATTGGCTTAAAAACAGATTCTAAAATACTACTGCTTTTTGTTTCAATATCTCGTATCTTTCGAACCTTTTTTTTGACTGCATCTGCAGCTTGCACAATTTGTCTTTTAATATTTTTTTCCATGTTTTGTCTAACTCTAGTAAGTGTTTTTATCAAAATGGTAGTATATGTTCTGTAGTCAGGTTATTTATAGAGGAACGACGCAAGGCGAATTTGCAGCAGTGAGGTGGTGATGTGCATTAATCGATGCTTATTTTTTAAAATTTATTGGAATACTACAAAGGTGTCAAATCTTTTCCTGTAACATCCTTTGTTTTTTTCACAATCCTTATTTATAACTACGTAACTATAAGGTTCTTTCCATACATTTGTACACATTTCTCTAAATTCTTGCCAAGTCATATCCGTAGTGACATGTTCATTATAAATATGTCTCATGTTTATATCATCTTGCTTGAAAAGAACAATTAAATTAGCATTATCTCTTACTAACTGCTTAGGTATTTTGCTGTAGGTTTGATTTAAATAAAAGCTGTCAATAAATTTATGCCGCCCCATTGAAAAATAGTCGCGTATATTATTTTGATTCTCACACGCAACATCGTCAAATATTATGATTGAGTTACTTTTCGCAGCCTCAGGAGAAATAACTTTTTCAGTTTCATGATATTTTGAAAAAGTAACACCAGGAACCATTTGTAAAACTTTTTCTAAATATATATATTTAGGTTGATGAAGAGTTTTTGAATATACATAAACATTTCGAAAAATTAAACCATTTTCATGTAATAGCAGACCAATAATCAAATTCGTTTTGCCACAGTTTGATGGGCCACATACTATACAACGGATTGTATTGGGTAAAAGCCTTCCATGACGTGAACGGTATTTTTCAGAATCAATTTTTATATTTTCAAATTGTAATGAGACTGGTTGTTTAACGAACTTCATTGTGAGAGAGACTTTTGAAGAATGACTATAAATAGCATAAATGAGATGCTTATAGTAACGACAACTGCAAACGAGTGAGCCTTGCAAGTGAGTGAAGTGAGCAGCGGTTTAGCGTAAAACTTAGTAGTGTGTTTATGCCGGTTCGTCCTCAGTGGAATGGTGGAAGGTCTAATGAACCAATTACAGCGCAAGTTTTTATGTTATTGGGAGTTCTAATGCAAACCGGCAACTCGACCGATAGAATCAACGTAGGGAACGAAACGAGCGAGTATACGAGCGAGAGAAGTGAGCGAAGTTGATTCTATCGGTCGAGGCGCTGGTTTGTATTAGAACTCCCAATAACATCCTACTGAAGTCATTTGACAAACCGTTTGAATTCTAGCAAAACTTATAAATTAATTTGTAAATCTGTGGTTCGCGGGTTTTTCTAATAATGTAATATTATGTAGAAGTCAGTCCTTAAGTTACGTTGCAGGCAGTACCGCTGTTTTTTTTTCACTCTCATAATTAGGTTTTGAATCGATTAACCTATGTAAATAAATTTATTTTCTTAAAAAATATACAAAAGCATTTCTAATAATCAAGCCGGTCTCTTAACAAGTATGTACATTACATTGTCAGAGTCAAACCACTGATGGGTTGCTTGACCATCTCACAAGTATTTAAATCTAACTAGCCGCGCCCAACGATTTTACCCGCTTTACTGTAGCCTATGTGTTATTCCATTGTCTAAGCTATCTCTATACCAAATTTCAGCTCAATCGGTCCACCCGTTTAGGCGTGAAGAAGTAACAAACATACACACTTACAAACTTTCGCATTTATAATATTAAATGTGATTTGTGTTTGTTCCAGTTATGTCTGACAGTATTCACGTGTGCCTACTGTTTCTACAGAGTATACACGTTACAGAGAGATGGTCAGGTTACCATCCTTCTGCGGCCTACCAAGGTTCTATTCTCGCACAAGAAAGAAGGAGACTCTACGGAGGAATTGAGGTAATTGGGGTTTATACACCAACAGTTACCCTATTTACACTGTACAAATAAATCACAATCACAAGAATTATTACAGGTTGTGTGGCTAACCTATATGTTGCAGTTTCAGGTCGCCGAGATTACTACAGGGCACTGCATTATGACCTAACGACTGCCTTTTACATATCTTCTATTTTACGTACCTCTCGAAACACGGTTTACGTTAGTGTCCAGGCGAAAACTTTGCCGAACACTAAGATTTAAAACCAATACTAACGGATCCAGATTTTTGAGTCTCCTTATCACCTTACTCATCTAACCGAATGTGGCAAAATCGTGGTCAAAGGCTAAAAATAATATCCTGTTAATTAAAGTTTTTTTTGATTGCAGAACAGTAGTGGCCTACCAGAACCCGTTTACCGGAGACTACTGCGTGCACAAGAGCCGCCCGCCTCATGGCTACGAGAACAACCTGCCCCCGCCTTCACTGCACTCGCCCGACAGCGGCCTGTCTGACGAGTACGAACCTCTTAACATGGACGTGGCTGTACCTAGAGTCAATAGCTTGGAGCTGCCTGACGGGCCTTTACTTCCTAAGGTAGGAGATGAGTCTATTAACATGGACGTGTCGGTACCGAGGGTTGATAGCTTGGAGCTGCCTGATGGACCGTTGCTGCCTATGGTAGGAGATGAGTCTCTTAACATGGACGTAGCTGTACCCAGGGTTGATAGCTTGAAGCTGCCTGATGGGCCTTTGCTGCCTAAGGTAGGAGATGAGTCTCTCAACATGGACGTGGCGGTACCCAGGGCTGATAGCTTGGAGCTGCCTGATTGGCCATTACTTCCTAAGGTGGGATTAGTTGTTTAAGCAGTTGTCCTTAAAATGATATAATACTGTGATCTTTGACAAGCGACGACCTGCTTAAGCCAAGTATTGTTGGGTATGCAGACGACAGCACGGTAGTTGAGCGATATACATCTAGCGCTAGAGCCAACGGAGATGAAATCCAGTCATGCAGAGAGGCCATGGTTGAGCGTATGAGCTTGGCCTTAAAAGCTGTTTCCGATTGGGGAGTAGCTAATTTGGTTAAGTTTAATGCTACAAAAACCCAGGCGTGTCTATTTACCGCTAAAAGGAGTCTATTCAACGAAGCTCCTTCTTTCCAAAATGTTTCTTTACCGATAACTAACCAGCTTGAGTTACTAGGAGTTACTCTCACGTCTGACCTTAATTTTGGGAGTTACATCGAATCTAAGGCTCAATTGGCTGCCAGGAAGCTGGGTATTTTGGCAAAGGTGAGGCAATACTTCACACCGGGACAGCTGCTAACGCTGTACCAGGCATAAGTCCGGTCGTGTATGGAGTACTGTTCTCATCTTTGGGATGGTACTGCCAAATACCAGCTTCAGACACTGGAGTCGATTGAGTGACGTGCCAAAAAGCTCGTAGGTGACCAAAAGCTCACGGAATCTCGGCTGCAGAGCCTTGAGCACCGTAGAATGGTCGCCTCGTTATCGGTCTTCTATAGGATTCATTGTGGAGAGTGTGCGCAGAAATTACACGAATTAATTCCTCCAAGCCCATTCTACCGACGGACGTCGCGGCAGACGGCAAATCGGCAACCATACTTAGTGGCGTTACCTACTGCCCGCACCAAGCGTTTTGCTTCGTCGTTCTTAATGAGAACTGGTCGCGTTTGGAACACTTTGCCGTCATCTGTGTTTCCCGAGCGGTACAACTTGGATATCTTCAAGGCACGAGTGAATAGGTACCTTTCTAGGCATCTTACGTGATCCATCGTCGACCGCATTTTCACTTTCCATCAGGTGGGATGTGGTCAAACGTAGGCCTATCTTGTATAAAAAAAAAAAGCGGCGTAACATGGACGTGGCTGTTCCAAGGGATGATATCTTGGAGCTGTCTAACAGGCCACTTCTGCCTAAGGTGGACTTTGATGTGTCACTTAACATGAACGTAGTAATGTACAAGACTGATAGGTAGGGACTAAGACATGCTGACAACGAGTTCACCTGATGTTAATAACCTGAGTTTCTTTTTAACATCGTGTTCTTTTAAACAAGAACACAAGTAGAACCACTGGGCAATACTACCTTATGCCATGGGAAATATTTCATCATTGCCAGTTATTCTTACGCAAAGCAGTATAATGTGTAGAATTTGATAAGCCCATATTATCAGCAATCATGATGCATACCTACGCACCTGATTTGCTCATATTGTCACTCATCATCATAAAAAAAATCTACTTCACTCTAAAACCAATGAAGTAACAAAAATAAACGAGTCCATAACCCTATCTACATTGCAGGTCTATTATTATGAACCCTTGATAAGGCTCAATTGATACCAGATTTGCTCCCCAAGTTAAGGCAAACGGTTCTTTGATAGCTCGTATCTCTCCCAAACGTGCCCTTAACGTAAAATACATTGAAAACCCGCAAAACTCCAAAGCGTTACAAAATTACAAACTTTATCCAGAATTAAGTCAATCGCCTTTGAAGCCGCATAGCGACTTGGTCATTAGGAACTAATATTTTCTCAAACATTTGAAATTCAAATTTGCAAAAAAAGGATTCTCGGAGCTCCGGCGATAGCAAACTAAGTAATGTTCTCTAACTATTGAAAAACCGCCGAAGTGGCTCACTTTGACTCTATTTTATTTGAACTCGTGTTTGAATTAGGCTTTGTGAATTTTATTTACCGACTTCACAAAAGTAAAGGTTCACAATTCGTAGCAATCTTCTTTTTTGACTTTTTTTAACACCAAATTTGTTTTTCCGTTCACTAAACTTCCACTGATGGTAGACTTCGGTCGAGGTTTGTTACCCACTAGATAAAATTATGTAGCCAAGCGGTCATCACAACTGTTTCGGCATGATGTTTAGTGAAGCCTGGGAGAGATTTATCCCGCCTTCTAGGTTTAGTTTGCTACCATCTACGGTCGCATCGTCGATTAACATCACGCGAGATCGTGGTTAAAGAATAACCTATAATGAAAAAAAAACATGGCTTTTAATTAAAATATTATAAACTTTGCTGCGTATTTCTGTAACTGTCAGCACTGTAATAAAAGCAAAGTATAATAATAATTACTTCATAGAGCAGTCGGCTAATTCCCGGGATTACCAACACCTCTCACCTCAACCGCTGCGGGAATATGGCCTTATTCATAGCTTACATTCAAGTTAACCTTTTTCAACATACTGCAAATGAAGTTAAAATATCCGAAAAGCCATTAACATAAAGATAAATTTGTAATACGTACATTTTCAAAACCTGTTTTTTTTTCTTTAAAATGTTATTACGGTATCTATGTCGATGTGTTAATAAACTTATCACATGTGTAAATCATAATCAGAAATCATTTATTCCTCAGATTTAAGGTACAGTTACAGTTCTAAATTGTAACAAAGTTCAGCTCAAATCTGCCTTTTCAGGCGTAGGACAATTAATACAATAAGATTACTATTAATATTAAAAATTAGAATAATTTTATGCAAAATATAAATTAAATTCATTAACTATATGTATATGAATGAATTTAATCATAACATTAAACAATTGATATTAGAGAATTAATTAATTATTAGATCTTGTAATCAAAAAACTCATTCAAACTATAAAAACATCTTTCGGCAAGCCACGTCAGTAAATTATTCTTATATTTATTAAATGTCATATCTCTCAAAGAGTCAGGAATTTTATTAAATACTTTAACACACATTATATTACAATTATTTGATGTCAATGCAAGTCTAGTACCTTGGCGAAATAGTTTATTTTTATATTGAGACCGAGTGCCATGGTGAGAATTAAAGTTGGTCCATGGTGGAGTTAAAGGAAATTTCTCCCCTTTTTGACGCATTTACAATATTTTATGTAAGTAGGAAATAGGATAAATAGAAAGTAGGGTTTAACTGCTGAGGAAAGCTTAATTTAGACGTATAAAAGCGGGCCCAGTTACCAAAGAAATCCCACTAATACAAGCACAACATTCATAAAATCACTTGTAGCATAGCAAGCTGTATATCTATCTTTAACGGGGGCTGGCAAATAACCAGCAACACGTCGACCCATTAGACAAGCTGTATATCAGCTGCATTGAAGTTTTCTTCTAAACTAAAAGCTGTATAACTTAAGATTTCAGTGTAGTTCGACTACGAATAAGGAATGTAATGTCCGTCAAGAATATTATTTTGGTTTTTTTTTTTAAATCAATCGTTGCGTGTGTCTGTCGCTAAGCGCGTGGCAGACTGAGCGGCGGGTGAGTTGTACTTTTTACGCCCGGCCCATGTAGTTGTACTTTGCGTGGAACCAGTTTATGAGCAGACCTCGGTTTCTACACATTCCTTATTCGTAGGAGTTCGATAACAAAACTATGACTCGAGCTTTGTATGTATTAGATTATTTTATTATAGGATTTAACTGGTGCTTGAACCTTAATTTAGATGTAAAAATACGGGCCCAGTTACCAAAGAAATCCCACTTGTACAAGCACAGCCTTCATAGATAATCCCTCGCCGCAATTATGTGGGCACGCTCAAATTGTCCATTCGAAGGTTTAGAGGTGCACCCACTACATTAATAAGGAAGAGGAACGGCTTCCTCCTTTTTAAAGTCATTTAAAAAGTGTTTCTGAGGCTGTTCCTGATACAAAATTCCTAAAGCTGATCTAGGTACCTTTTTTGACACAGAAAAATGCGCTACAATTCGCCGGGGACCACAAAACGGTATATGTTACTCCCCTGCCGAGGATGGGCACGCCCGAAATCCGATAAATAACCTGGGGGTATTCTTGGGTGGGTGGGACGCCACAATGTCAGGGTAGCGGGTATGTCGTAGCACTCGTCGGCTAGCTTAAACCTCCTCAATAAATTGAGTAGAATATCAATCGCAGTAATGTACCTTTTTTGTTTTTTTTTTTACCCAGGAAAAATGTGTTACACATCACCCCACGGTGGCGGAGGCGCGGGGCGGTATGTAGGACTCCCCCGCCGAAGATGGGCGCGGCGGGGATACCCACTAAAATACCTGGGGGTATTCCTACGGGAGGCCATAATGCCAGGGCAGCGTAGCGTAGCACTCATCCGCGTACCTACATTAAAGTGGACATCAAACTTAGTGGCCCTGAATTACCCAATACCCCTGCTGATCTACCTGTATTAAGTAGTGTGTGATCGCACCGAGCGCTGACAAATCCCCCTTTATGAATCGGATAATCATGTCGGGACCTAATGGGAATTTGTTTTTACCTTTTGTGGACAAATGGCCCTTTGATTTACGGACGGCGAGGTGTTTCGCTCATTTTGCCTTTATTTCGGTCAAAGCTAATGAAGGAAGCTGAGTCAATTATATTTTACGTGACATACTGTGTTTATTTGGTAAACTTCCTTTACTAGGTCGACTAGGTTGGTTCCAGTTACTGTACCGTCTGAGCAGTGATGTGCTAACATTACTGGGCGAGATCCAAATTATGTAATAATTAAGATAAGGAGTATAAACTCCAACAGAACAGTCTGAACTGGTTACCCTTCTAACTTCAAATCATAATTATAGGTTGTGTGGTAATCTATATGTTGCAGCTAGTTTTTTTTTCATGACTGATTGACGACTGACTTACTGACTGATTTATAAACGCACAGTTCAAGCCACTGAACGGATTTAAATTTAGAACACGGGTAGATTTTATGACGTAGATCTCTGCTTAGAAATAATTTCTCGCGAGCAAGTCAAGGACTAGTTACAAAAGGAAAGAGTTGGGAAAAAGTGACTGACTGATTGATTGACTATTTTTCTATATTTCAGAGAGATGACATGATGGTGAAGCCTCCGATGGTGCCAAAGAGGAACGAAGATGACTACACCGTAAGCAAGACTTGGAACTGGAATTATACCGAGTACCAGATATAAAATCATCATCAGCCCGTACTCGTCCACTGCCTCTCCTATAACGCGCCACTGTCCCCGGACTTCAGCTTTCCTCATCCAGTCTCTGCCAGCCATCTTCTTCAGGTCGTCACTCCAACAAGTCGCAGGGCGTCCTACACTACGTTTATAGGGCATCGTTATCTCTTACCATTAGGAGAGCATCTTTCTCATCTATTTACTTCCTTGTATACAATAAAAAAGGCAGAGCAACTTTCAGAACAAGTAACACTAAAACTGCGTGTCGTAAATTTACTCGTATGTACCCAAGTACTTTATGTTTTATACTAATGGTAGGCGTCGACCGTGGCTAGTTACCACCCACTGGACAAAACCGTGTCGCCAAGCGGGCATTATGACCGTGTTCCGGCACGATGCTCAGTGAAATGTAGGAATTTATCCCACTTTCTAGGTTTAGTCTGGTACACCTACGACATTTATGTATGTATTATTAACTAAAAACTTAAAAAGTGAGCTTCGAATATAGTTGACAATGTATAAAATTAGTCATTGTTTTGGTTTTTAATTTATGATTAAGAAAACATTTTTATGTAATTAATTTATCATACCGAAATCTGGGTAACATGGGACTCTTCAAAAGGCAAGTGAATAGAGTGTTGAAAGGTAGACAACGTACCAGCGGTACCCCTGGTATTGCAGGTATCCATAGGCGACGGTAGCCACTCACCATCAGGTGGGCCGTCTGCTTGTTTGTCACCTATTACATAAATTAAAAAAAAAAAATAAAGATTTAAAATAGGTCTATTATATCGAAGTTATTTGATATTCTATTGTCCTAAATATAAACATTTAAAATGTTTGTACAGAGGTAAGATAAAGTTACATTATTAGCGCTTCGCTGAAGGCAAACAATACTTTCAGTTAATTAACGATTAATTATAATTAATGAGGGTCTTACCGACGTTGAAATAACAAGAAAAATAAAATATCGAGTTTTTTTGTTGAATTCGAAGAGTTTTAGGATTTTGTTATAATTGGTTTTTTTAACCGAGGAAAAAAACGGAGGAGGATCTACGTTTTTCGACATAGATATCCGCTAACAAAGGATTTCGTTACTCAAGCAAAGCCATAAGTAACAAGTGAATTAAATAAAAAAATTAAAAAACCCCAACGCAATATGTAATTCGCTATTGTGTGGTGGCGGCCATCTTGGATTTTAAATTTATTATAGTGCGTTGTATTCCACTAGTTAAGCCCTTTCATTGGATATCCATATTGAGGGGAGTCTGGAAAAAAATAAGAAATCCGCCATTTTGTAGGGGCGGCCATCTTAGATCGATTTCCACAAAACATGGCTAAGAACACTCTCGACTAACTCAATTATAAAACAAAAAAAAACTAAATCAAAATCCGTTCATCCGTTCGGAAGTTCAGATGTCACAGACAGACAGACACACACACAGACAGACAGACACGTCAAACTTATAACACCTTGTCGTTTTTGCGTCGGGGTTTAAAAATCGTTAAAATATAATATTTTACTGCATATTATTACGTGCGTAAGTAGATATGTTGCAGATAAAGCCCGAAGTGCAACATCAAAGTTTAATCGGTTAAACCTAGGTGTACCGCATTTCGGGCTTTAGCCGTTACAGATATAATATAGATTATAGATGTTTCGAAATTAAAAATCTATTTAAAATAGAATAAAATCTATAATAATGATGAATATTATAATATCTCCTAAACGGTAAATGTATAATTATTGTGATATTTTAACATTCAAATATTATGTTTTGGAAAGCTCAATAAAAATCTGTTATACTAATATTAATGCTTTCATTTTTATAACTTTACCTAATTGATTTGTGGCTGACCCTGTGTGCGTGTGTGTGGGTTATTGTGCATGTGTGAGTGTGTGTCCTATGACCTAACTGACTGTTTGAGCTGAAAGTGTGACTGACTGACGAATCTATTAATACACAGCTCAAACCACTGAAACCACTGCATTTTTACAAGCTTTTATTTACTTTCACCTGTTTGTTGTCTGTCTGTCTGTCTGACTGTCTGTAATCAAATGTTGCAAATTTAATTTGACCCACTTCCTGGTTTCTGATTGAACTGAAATTTTGCATGCATGTAAATCGGATGACAATGCAATATTATTATGACATGGAGCTGATCTGATGATAGAGCTGGAAGGTGGCCATAGGAACTCCGTAATTAAACGACGCAACCCCATCGAGTTTTGGATCCCTCATTTGATTCGTCTTGACAAGTACTTCGGTGCTAGATGGTAATTATAATAAAAGCTTGATTTAAAAGTTTTTTTAAAGTTCACTTGTTGTTGATTGAATTGATTTGATTGATTTTGGTCTTAAGTAAATATGATACCTGAACATCCACTTGGAAAGGATTTTGCTACAGACGAGAAACCGCGGCCATAAGCTAGTCTATCAAATATTAGCAAAAATATCTCTGAAAATGGTAAGTAGGCACTAGAGTTCTAGAAGCATGTAGGTACCAGGTACATACATCACATATAGAAAGCCGGGGCCGGTCCGAGCACATTCCAAGTTATTATCCGATTTGACTTGCATATTTCCTCGTGCACCATTCGGGATATTGGGAAGATCCTGCTTGAATTTCAGATCTAAACATAAAATGTTTCAATAAAAGATTTGATTTTTCAAGTTATGCTGAAGTTTGGGCTGCATCGCACTTGTATAACTTGTCTAACCTGCCGCTCCAGGGATGGTTTTAACAGCCACCAATTAGGAATCAATTAATTTCAACCATTTGTGTGTTATTACACAGCAGCTTTTATTTTCAGCAGCTTTTTATCTATGAGATAAAAAGCTGCCTAAATAAAACTTGCAAACTTTACTACTCGTAGCTATAAAGAAGGATTTTAAAAATGTTTTTTTTTTATAATATCTTACTAATATTATAAACGTAAAGGTTTGTAAGAATGTATGGATGTCTGGATGTATGTTTGTTACTCTTTCACGACTAAACAGGTGGACCGGTTGAGCTGAAATTTGGTATAGAGATCGCTTAGACCTAGGAATAACACATAGGCTACACAAAATAGGGTATAACGGGTAAAACCGCTGGGCACAGCTAGTATTATGATTATAAATAAAGCCGTGTTATCTAAGTACCTGCCTATTATGTAAGTATTAGTAAGTGGTATAATACACCTCTATTATAATTACTATGAAAATGCCACGCATATAGCTTGTGAAAAGCTGCGAGCATTATCCGTTAAAATCAGCTATTATTTATTATTCCAGGGTCTTAGCTAACTACATTTCAAATCTCAACGCTACCACGGACGCTACCGTTCAAGCCGTTTAGGGGTGAATGAGGGTTACGTATCATTATACTTACGGTCGTTTCAACTACGGTCGATACAACTACGGACGATTCGCCTATGTTCATTACACATATTGGAAGACTCGCCTACAGTTCAACTCGCCTACGGTTGATTAAACTATGGTCATGTGAACTAATGGACGATTCGGCTAATGTTCATTTGAGATATTGGTTAATTCAACTATGGACGACTCACCTACGGTTTAAAAATTCTATGTTCCGCGTGTTTTTAGTACAGTAATCAGGGCAAACCGAAATCAGTTGTTTAGGTTAGGTTTGAACAATGCGCGAGCCGAGCGAGCGAAGCGAGCGTGCCGCGGCAGCGGCCGGCGTGGCGCCAGATACAATTTTTTTTCTTATTACTGAATGATTTTTACTGTGTAATTGCATATTCTGGCATCTTGGCATCTTCTTTCATCATTTTCATCATGGGATCGCGGCATAATAAGCTGTCTGCGAATCTACAGATAGAAATCATTCAGGTATCAAAAACAACTCGTATATGGCACATCATTGTGGTCACTGTTCAAACCTAACCTAACCAACTGATTTCGGTTTGCCCATAATTCTGTACTAAAATCAAGTAATTTTTAGATATCATACCCAAATAATAGCCGGAAACATGATTTAAAAAACAAAAAAAGTGAATCGTCCGTTAGTTCAGTCAAAAATAGGCAAATCGTCCGTTAGTTTAATCAAACATAGTTCAATCGACCGTAGTAGAGTTAACCGTAGGCGAATCGTCCATTAGGGATTTCGACCAATAGTTATTATGAACGTAGGCGAAACGTCCAATAGTCATTTTGAACAGTAGGCCATTCGACCGTAGTTATATCGACCGTAGTTGAAATGACCGTAGGTATTATGATACGTAACCGTGAAAGAGTAACAAACCTTTATCCATACTAACTTGCTCGTTTATAATAGCAATGTGATGGGATCGTGAAATCTGGGTAGAATTTGACATACTGTAATATTCTGCTGATTTGATGTCGGTAGGGCAAAGTGTCCGGGGAAATAAGTGTATATAAAAAGTCATGGGAAAAGTTAACGAGAACTGTGCATTGATTTAGTATTAAAGTCCTACGCCACACTGTGATTGTAATGGGATTTCGTTTAACTGCGTACTCGTTTGTTCCATCACTTGAAATAATAAAATAACCATGTTGGTAAAATGGTGACTTAATAATACCGATTGTAAGTCTTTCATGGCTAAACAGGTGCATCGATTGAGCTGAAATTTGGAAAAATAAAATAAATAAATTATAAAAAAAGACATTTCACACAGCGCCACCTAACCCGAGCTAAGTAACTAATTCTCGTGTTATGGTGGTTAGGATAACGGATACAATACTTATAGCTAACAATAATATTATAGCTCTGACCCAAGAATAACAAAGGCGTTATAACGGATGGGTACAACTTTTTAAATAAAATTTACCTAACCTTGGGTCGTTTATCTTTTAAAATACGTTATATAACAATCTGAACATTTATAAGACAAATGGCTGCTAAGAAGTGTTACAGTATAGAATATGCTACTGCACATAATAATAATAATCATATTAATACGAGTAGGCCAGTGGGTATCCTAAACCGAGCCAGTTCAGGTTTAGCAGTAAAACAGCCGGCCAGTCAATTTGAGGAAGGCCCCGCCGCCGTGAGATTGCGGCGACACATCGATCAGTGTCATTGGTACATATCCTGCGAGCTAGGACACTTTGGATATGTTATAATATACATTTTGTTCAGGTTTAGTATGTATAATGGTCAAGGAAGGCCCCGCCGCCGTGAGATTGCGGGGACACATCGATTAGTGTCATTGGTACATATCCTGCGAGCTAGGACACTGGATGTGTTGTAATATACATTTTGTTCAGATTTAGTAGGTTAAGTATGTATAATGGTCAAGGAAGGCCCCGCCGCCGTGAGATTGCGGGGACACATCGATCAGTGTAATTCATAATATTAAAATTATAAATTACTACAACATATTAATACAACATTTTCTATGTTTAGCTGTTTTGCCCACAAAAAAGTCACCTACATGTGTAATTTCAGGTCTGCCTCCAGGCAGAAAAGAAAGCAGATCAAATTCCATACTTTTACATTTATTAAAATAATAAAATTATCTCATCCAAAAAACGTCCCTTTATTCCCACATCGTACTCCCCTCTCACCTCAAGTGTCCGTGTAATCACCGGGGCGAGGGGGGGACAACTCTCCCGGTGGGTGAGTGGGGATCTTTTTATCCACTCCTAATTTGAACTGTCTCTTACGATGTTGATTGAGAGGATCCGTGATAGATCTGATATCTGATACCTTACGACAAAATAGCCGCATATTTTTTTGGAAACTCAGATTTGAGGGTAGACTTAGTGCCTTTCACGATAAGTAGTGTAATCTTGTCCCTTTTTACGATAAAGAATGTGCTCAACTTAGCTGTATTTTCTTTGATACTCCATTGTTTATCTGCAGGATTATGGAAATTCTTTTCATTTTATGTTAGAGACAGTGATGGTGAGAGGTTACCGTCTCTATTATAGGCATTATTATTATTTTTTTAAATCTATTTATTTATTCAATTAAAAAGAGGGTTTGATCTATGTAGATTATGTCAACTCCATAGGACAAGATATACAGTAATTAATATCTAAGTTTCATAATAATCTACATTCAATACCATTCCAGCCGCCGCTGACTGAGGATCGGGTAGGACGGCATTACAGCTTGCGAAATTTTTTAGATTAATACCTTTCGTATGCAAAATCTCCATTCTTTCTCTTTCGACTTGGGGACATTTCACCAACATTTCTATTCTTTGGTATTGCCGACGTGCTGTAGGTCATTACAGATATTACTGGCCAAATAAGAGGAGTAAATCCCACCCTGGCTTCAACAGACGTGGCTGGTCTAGTAGGTGAGGTAAATCACTTACTTTATTGAACATCCTGGTGAAATACGGGCATAATGGCCGCTTTGAGATACAGTTGTGTCCAGTTTCATGGTTTTATATTTGTCAAACTTTGATTAATTATAATTTAACTTTCTTTAGGGCGGTTTTATAAAAATATTTAATTTATAAGTTTTTAATGGGTGCTTTTTGAAAATTTAGTCACATTTAGGAGACACCAAACGCGATAATTAAACATGTAGTCCATTCCACACATCGTGCATTCTAAACAATGCCAACAAGTCAACATAAGGCACTCGCTATACGAGCATAACATTATAATAAAAGGTCGAAACCCAATCAACAGTATTGAAAAAAATGCAGGAAGATACATACCCTTATATTGTAAACTAGCTTATGCTCGCGGCTTTGCCCGTATTGAAAAATCCATAAAACCTATCTGTATTCCAAATTTGAACCCAATCCGTTCAGTGGTTTGAACTGTGCGTTGATAGATCAGTCAGACACTCAGTCAATCAGTCACTCTTTTCTTTTATATATTTAAAGATAGATACTCGTATGTAAGGAGTACGTGTGTGTATACGAGTTTTGAAATGTTGAATAAACATTCAATGTCAATAAGAATAGAATATGTTGATAACCTTTTTTAACCCCCGACGCAAAAACGACGGGGTGTTATAAGTTTGACGTGTCTGTCTGTCTGTGTGTGTGTGTGTGTGTGTGTGTGTGTATGTGTCTGTCTGTGGCATCGTAGCTCCCAAACGGATGAACGGATTTTGATTTAGTTTTTTTTGTTTAAAAGTAGAGTTAGTCAAGAGTGTTCTTAGCTATGTTTGGTAGAAGAAATCGGTCCAAGATGGCCGCCGCTACAAAATGGCGGATTATTTTTTTCTTCCACGACCCCCTCAAAATGGGTATCAAATGAAAGGGCTTAACGAGTAGAATACAGCCCACTATATAAAATTTAAAATCCAAGATGGCCGCCATCAAAAAAATGGTGAATTACGTATTGCGTTGGGGGTTTTTTAAATTTTTAATCTAATTCACTTGTTAAATCGGGTTAAACACAGCGCCAACCAGTATTTTGAAATTCATTAAAGTGTGTGGCACTGAACTGCCTCCCAAATATATTAGTAGTTAAATCTCGTCATATCTCGTTATTCTGCTGGTAACATTGTTTATCAGGCCGAATTTCGAATTTGGAACAAACTAACGCTCGTGGAAAAACTTCCTAAATGATTTCACACGAAAGTACATCGCGCCGCGAGCAGTATCAACAGACAAACAAACACACAGAGTGGATGCATTCATTTGCGTGATGCTGATGATTTACTGATGATTTGTTTGAACTATATCCGTGATTCAACGCATGTTTTGCTCTTCTAACATGAGGATTCCAGCAGTTCTCCTTATTTTGTTTCTTCTATTTTTTACGTTAACTCTGAAACGCGTTGAGCGTACCCGCTAAAGCAATAAATATTTATTAATGAAGATGGTAACATAAAATCAATAGTAATAATTTCTATTATCTACTATTTACGTTACCTGAAGTTTTAATACCTTTTTTGTTTTAAATTCAAAAAAATAAATATTTCAGAAATGTTTATTTATTTATTTGACCATGAATTAAGCAACGAAGCAGTCACTTACGAGACTTTTAGGACAACTTCTTAAAACAAGTAAAGGTATAAAAACTTCAGGTAACGTAAATCTCGAAGCTTGGCCATTTTTTCACTGGATTTATCAGGTCGTCTACTTTTGTGTTTGTCTGTAACCTAAAATACAGCACGTTTGCTACATAGATTTTATCTCCAAAAACTTTACCAACGCCGATTGAATTATAAGTTTCTGTTGAAAAGAATTTGGCTCATGGAATAGTTACTCGGCTTAAAAGTAATATTGAATGTAAGCCCGCTCCAACTTTTGTGATATATTTTTTGATAAAATTCAAACAGTAAGGGCAATTTTCACAAACCTGGTTTAATGCCTTAAGGCTTAGGTATCTAGAAAGAGCGACAACTGAATAAGTAGAAATAATATTTATTATGAATTGGATCTGAATCAGTGCGAATGAATTCAACCCTTCTGCTCAACGTTTTAGGCGGAAAGGAAAGAGAAGAGGGGTTAGGCCAAAAGAAATCACCAAAATTACGCAAAGGAAGAAAAAGTGAAAAATAATTTAAAGTACAACGTTTCTACATTATATTTTTCCTATTAAAATCCCTGAATCATCCACTTATCTAGCATTGATGTTACATATAGACATGAAAATCCAACGTTTGCAATGTATTTACACTAGTTCCGTATTAAAGCTTGTTCAAACCTGAAGCAATACCACTGACCGTAGCGAATATTTCAGGTTTGAACGGGCCATTATGTACAAAGTCCTTTGCAACACTACACTGTACTCTTCATCCAGAGGCTTAAGATGTTAAGCCTCTTTAGCCCAGTAATGTTCTTGGTCATTTTACTCTACCGGAGCGAATTGCAGAATGCGTGAAAAATTAAAGTAACTAGACCTTAGACCAGTCCGGAATCTCGCATTAAAAATCCCTCCTACCCTACTTAATTGTCTCATAGCTCATAACTCATAGCATACCCATCGCATAATCATAGCCTAATCCTCAATTACAAGCTTTTAAATAACCTACAGTAGGCACCAGTCTCTCATAATAGTCAATGTGTCTTCTACTTGTAAATTGCATTATTGGTAACTACTGTGAGAAGAAATAAAGAACATTTTTTATAGCTAGTCCGACGCATGGGACAGATGTGACTCGACGAGATCCATTCTAAACAATCGACTTTTTAAAAATCTCAAACTAAAAACAAAGTCAACCTTTCTATTAGGTGCAATATCTAGTATTACACATTCAATGCTCAATTCTTAAGAACATGACACTCAATTTTTAAGATAAAACACGAGATAGTAAGATAATTTGTTAGAATTTTGACAGATATAACATCATTATTGTATAAATAAAAGGCACTTCATCTTAACGACCATGACATTTATTTAACTGTGAGTTACCGTATAGAGAAGACATAGAGACAAGAAGACAAAAACATACAAGACAAGAAAACAAGAACGTACACTCTGGAAAGAATGGTGCCGCACTGAACCAAAACTAATATTTGTTTTCAAATTAATTTCTACGTATTATAACATTATGAGTAAAGAAACAGAAATATCGGATCAGGTAACTCCAAAAGGGAATACAAGAAAACAATGGATGATAGCAATCTTAGGTAAATATACCGATTCACTTACATCTGTATTAAGATTCATCTACAACTCGGTTCTCTTTTTTCCTACTCCGACTACTCCCTCCATAGCCTTCCGGATATTGTTGCCCCATCTTGCCCAAGACCACCCCCTATGCTTCGTTTGTCAAGTCCCAAAGATGTTGGTATCAATAAGTTGTGCAAAATTTAAAACGGTGGTGACCAGGGTGCAGATGTGCTATTGAATTCTGGATGACCGAGTTTAAAACTACGAATTTAGTTATTTGTAGTTTTTCCACTCACTATGCCCGTTACCTTCGGCTGCAGCCAGTTACAAACCTTTGGACAAAACAGTGTCGCCAAGCAGACCTCATGGCCATGTGAACTATATAAAATCAAAGGAACACCAGCAGCTGAATTTACCCCGTAACTGATAAGATAAAGATAAAGATAAAAAAGTATTTATTATCAGTAAAAAGGAAAATTACATAATAGAAAATAAACAACACAGACAATCAACTGATAACTGGGATAGGCTCAGCATATACCGGGCAGGTGGGTCCTGCGCGGCGCTGATTTTCAGCCTACCCCACGCTCGACTAAGATGTTCAGCGAGTTCAAAAGCTATGCAAGTAGCGGGATAACAATTATACAGAATTAGATTGCTGAATTTTGAATTGAACTGGTTTGTATTGATTTGTTTAGTGAAGACAAGGAAGGATTTATCCCGCCTTCGAGGGAAGAATTAATCCAATTTAATCAACTATCATCTACGGCCGCATCGTTACTTAGCGTCACGCGAGATCATGGTCAAATGCTAACACATAGTGATAAAAAAATGAAAGAAAACTTGATTGTACACATTGTGTTTTTTAGTAAATATAACCCTGCTAAGCTACGGCATGCAGATGGGATGGATCGCATGTACAGCCAAGGTGCTGCAATCAGAGGACTCGCCGGCTGGAGAGCTGTTGTCTCCATCTGCCATATCCTGGCTGGCCAGCTGCCCCAGCTTGGCCGGCATGGTCAGCATACCCTTGTACACGCTGCTGGTGGACAGGATTGGCAGGAAGCCTTGTATCCTCGCCTGTGCTGCGTTGCAACTGGTGAGGACATTGAGAAATTGTGACTTTGATTAAATCTTTTTGCTGAAAATTTTACAAGCAGGTATGGCTAACAGGTTACAGATGTAGTGATGGTAGTAGATGTGATTCATTCTGAATTCTGGATCATAGAGTTCGAAGCCCAGCGCTAATGCCTCCAGTAGAAGACGTTTTCTTTTTGTGTTATTAAAGGTTAAGTACACTGTTCAGTTTACAGATAGCCTTATTCTATTTTTAACAAAATCGTTCAAGTTATTAACAATAATGTTTCTCGCCCCCACGATATTGAAAAAGAGTTGATAAGTGAAGAGAAGATAACTCAGTCATTCTATTTCAGATAAGCTGGACAATAAAACTCAGCTACATAAACCTCAAAAGCCTTCTCGTAGCGAGAATCCTGGGTGGATTCGCCGGCGGTGGCTGCACCTACGTCATGCCGATGTACCTGAAGGAGATCAGCCAGGATGACGTCAGAGGAGCCCTCGGGATGACGCTCAGCATGGCCAGGAATTTCGGTCTCCTCTTCATGTATATTATAGGGGGATACTTGGATTATTACACGGTGCTGTGGATAGCCATACCGACTGGTGTGATCAATGTCATCACGACACTTATGGTGCCGGAGTCTCCGACGTATTACGTCAAGATTGGTGATATGGATGTAAGTTATTTTTATATAGAAGTGATTAGATTTTCTTTGTGGATCTAGGAACTAAAACTAATTCCTCCCTTCGACTAAAACGACGTATTTGATGTCTTAAAATGAATCTATTAGCTGATTAATAGAACATGATTGATATATTCGGAAGGTGTGGCGTGGCCATCAGGAGCCCTATACCGTAGTGGGTGCGATATATACAAGCTGAGTAGATAAATATAATATTTGACTGACCCCCCGCGGATGCGATAGGCGTTCTTAAGTATCCCAACCAACAAAAAAAAGTGGACCTCTACGTTTACGGTGGATTTTTTAAACGAAACTGTATTTTTTGGACGACCTTACGTTCGCGGGCATGCTTCGCAACGTCATAAAATCTAACTGTGTTGCAAATTTAAACTAAATCTGTATAAAATATGTGATATTGATAGGTCTGTCAACCAAAGGTCACGGTTTATTTTTTAATTTTTGACTAGTTTATGCTCGTGGATTGTATGCTACCTATGTTCCAAATTTTTACCCAATCCGTTCAGCAGTTTCAATAGCGTTGACAGTCAGTCAGTCAGTGAAGTTCTCATCTTATTCATCCAGATAAACTATCATTTGAAATATGCACAGTAATGTCACAAGATAGCACGAAAGAATTATTCCAATCATAAAAACATTGTTATCTATAAAGATAATCTGGGGGCACGGTAGTGCCCCCGCCAAGTCGAGCGCGAAGCAAGCACTGCCGTACCATCCTTTACAGGAACCATTTCGCCGCATTTTCAGGCCCCTATTTGAGAACCTCTGGATAAGATCAGAACGCAGAAATTTTCGTCATCCAGTAAGCTATAATTACATACTTAAAATCCAAAATTTCAAGTCTGTAGGTCATTAAATTCCGAAGTTATGCGAAAGCAAAGTTTCGCATTTTCGACACTCATTCATTCACTCACTCACTCATGATCATCAAAATAGAACTAGTACTTCCCTAAAACTCAGAGAGCTGAAATTTGGTACATACTTAGACTTTATTGTATAAACCATAGAAAAACTATAAAAACATGCAATTTCGGTCTCGTTTTCGAGATAATTAATCTGCATAAATAACTTTGTAATCTCATATAAATGTATAGGATTACAAAGTTACATTTGCAGTCAATGGTTAAAATTGTGTAAAGCTTTTATTTACTTTCCTTTAATTGTGTAAAGCTTTTATTTACTTACCTGTCTGTCTGTCGGCCTTATAGTAACCTTATAATATAGTGTTTCTACAAAAAGAAGTGAAATCCCACCAAAACATTCTGTAAAAAACTAGCCAAGTCTCGATGGAGCTGCTTGTTTATCTCTAAAAAATAATGAAATCTAGACAAAGTCGTGCCAAGTCTAAGGTACCTTATTGCGATTTATTTATTATTATAGTTAATGTTGTGTGACTTGGCCGATGAAGGGTATACACGTTGGCACGACTTCTCTAGATCGAGCACCTGGTATAATACCCTTGTGTACCCTTCAACGGCCAAGTCACACAACATTAACTATAATAATAAATAAATCGCAATAAGGTACCTTAGACTTGGCACGACTTTGTCTAGATTTCATTATTTTTTAGAGATAAACAAGCAGCTCCATCGAGACTTGGCTAGTTTTTTACAGAATGTTTTGGTGGGATATTATTATTTCGTATCTATTCCACAATGTTTCAGGCAGCTGTTGCTACTATAGCATATCTGAGAGATCTCACAGTAGAAGATAAAGTGGTTGACAATGCTATTGAAGCGTTGAGATCTGAGGATGACAAGTTTAAATCTATCCCTAATGTGAAGTTTATAGGCATATGTAAGTAAAAAATTAAGTACCAATATAAAGTTTTAAAAAGAATAAATTAAACTTATGTCTTAAAAACTACATTGAACTGATTATTATAATGAACTTAGCCCTGAATTGGGCTATATCAGGCTATATGTAGAATGTACCTTTAAAAATAATGTTCAAAAATCAACCATTCTACGTCCACTTAAACCCTGATCTGCAGAGCTTGAGCGTGCCCGTGTTTTTGATTATTGAGAACTCAAACTCAAAATTCATTTATTCAAATAGGCTACATTGGAGCACTTTTGTAAGTCAATTTTACATTTTTCTATTTTAACACTCTACGACCGCTCCTTCGCAAGGCACATCTATGAGAAGAACGAGCAAGAAACTCATAAGGATTGCATTTTTTAAGAGAAATGTTCAAACCAAGACTAACTCATATAACTTTATTATACAGTCAAGCAGAAAGCCTGGCGCAAAGGCTTCATCTTTATGACCCTGCTGATGGTAGCACACGGCCTGAACGGCGGCTTCAGTATCATCAGCTACGCCCCCTCTATCCTGGTGACGTCTGGTCTCCATTTCAACCCTGAGCTGCAGAGCTTGAGTGTGCCTGTCTTTATGATCATTGGAGGAATTCTGTCTATTGTGCTGATTGAACGACTTGGGAGAAGGGTGTGTGGAATTTATATTACCATTTTATTTTGACCCTTGAAGTATTTATTTCTTTCGTGATGAAAATGTGTGCATCAAATTGATATAGCCACCCATGCGAATATATTTTTTCCTCTCCCTACACGGTTGTCCGGAAGAAATCGCTATTAGCGATAAGATCGCCAATTGCAACATTTACTATAAAGTGTTATTTATCTATCTAGCTTCGAAAAAAGGAAAGGTACCCATGATGTTCATTATAATCCGTCGAAATCTCTTTTTAACCGTTCGAAATAAATGAGGTTATCAATTCGATATCAATGTATTGTCGGAACTGCGAAAATTTACATAAGACCATCTGTTGAGGCTTTTAAACCTAAATAATTTTATAAAAATAGGTTCAGTAGTTTTTACAATATGAGTAAAAACGTGCGTCTCGTCTTCACGTATTTTTGTGATATTCATTCCAGATAATTTCTAAGACTTTTTAATTCCAGATGCTACTAATGCTAGCATTCCTGCTAGCAATGCTCTCGTTCGGCTTGCTAGCTGGAACCATCATGGTCCGCGACGCCGGGGGGTCGGTGCCGGGGTGGGTCACCATTGTAGCCCTCGTGGTGCCCATGTGTACTTACGCAGCAGCCGTGGCCTCTGTTCCCTTCGTCATCATGTCCGAAATGTTTAACTTTCAAGTAAGATTTCTTAACTATATTTTTGATTTTTGTAGTTTTTGACCTCATGGTCGTACCAGCTTGTTATCTAAAGGCCCTGGGTTCAAATCACGTAAAACTGTGGATCCCGGCTGTGTCCTATAAGATTTGTAGAAGAAAAATGTTGCAGACATTTCAGTAAGTAATCTTGGCGCCCTAAAACTGGAACATATAATATATAGGTCACAAAACCTATAATTATGATTAGAGTCTAACAGTGTATGTAGGCTAACCTGTTTTGTTGGAGAAGAAATCCCAAATATAAAATTGGCGACATGATTTTGTTCAATGGGTTAACACCCATCTACACTACTCTGATCTCTTCTTTCTCTACTACACTACTCTGATCTCTACTTTGATCTTGTTACCTGTAGAAACTTTCCTTTTTCAGATTCGTGCAAAAGTCATGGGTTGCCTAGTAATGTTGGGTTGCTTGGGAGGCTTCACTCAGACCCTGGTCTTCATGCCTCTAACAAACTCATTTGGCCTCCACGTCACGTTCATCTGCGCGGCGGTCGTCAACCTCTTCGGCACTTCTGTGGTCCTGGTACTCCTGCCCGAAACCAAGGCTAAGTCCGTGGAGCAAATAGAGATGGAGTTAGAGAAGAAGTTGGGAAAGTGGTGTTAGACTGAAAAGAGATGAGATGAGAATTCATATTATGTGATAATTTAAATAATAATCGAATAAATAATAAAATAGTACTAAGTCCTATATTATCGTCTAATTAACTTATGCCATTTACTATTATGGTACCCCAACTGTGCCAGTTACTCTACCGTCTGAGCAGTGATGTGCAAACATTGTTGTGCTTCGGTTCCGTCGGGCACTGTAGCAGTTGAAATGACTGGGCTGAAGAGTATTAACATTTTATAACTCATGAGTAAGAAGCGTTAGTGTATTCTAAAATTTTCTGATAGCCATAAGACAAGAATCAGTAAGTTCTTGTAATGTGAATTAGTCCTCTAGTAACTATTTAGTAACTAGACTAGAAACCTAAGTTCCTGCAGTAACAATCAATGTAGTAAGTCACCAACAACTAACAAGTACTAAGTAAATACCCGCTGTTGCACCATGCACCGAAGCTGGCTATTGGCTTGTACTGAATTACTTTACGCACTGAGATATTAAACGCCACGTTTTATAGCATAAGAAACCGGCTTCTTGCATGGGAGACTACGACTAGAAATTAGAATGATTCTTGATTACAAAGGAGGAAAAACTGATTATCGACCGAGCGAAGCGAGGTCTTAGAGTCGAGAGCCGCGAAAAGCCTGCGTTTTGACCAGTTTAACGGTTGACCTCTGGTGCCTAACTTTGATCGACATTTACTCAAAAACGGTAAATCCAAATTAAATGAAATTTTGCACACCAGTTAAATAGATTAATAGAATACTTATAGTAAAAAAAAAGCCAAATAGGCTTCAGTATTGCAGAGATATAAGTGACTTAAAGTCTTTAAGATAGGTCTGACGATAATTTCAAAACTGGTACGCCGATAATTTTTTTTCTGAGCTATTAACATTTTTTATAACCTACCTAAATATTTTATCAAAAGTGTATGTTTGTATGTATGTTTGTTACGCGATAACTTGAAAACCAATGGTCCAATCTTGATGAAACTTTGCAAACGCGTAGTACATATCCATAGAATTTTTAAGTTCGAACATGAGCCAAATCGGTCGAAGGGTTCTAGAGTTCAAGAGATTCCTTGATTACCACGTTACCGAAGTTCCAATCTTGACGGAACTTTGCGAACGGGTAGTACAAACGCAAAGAATTCTCATGTTCAGAAATGAGCCAAATCGGCCCAAGAGTTGCAGTTAAATCTTTTATTAATAATGTAACCGGGATATAATTGCGATTCACTGTCTTAGGAGATGGGAACATTTTGGTAGGTAGATAAACGCAGTTTGAAATTAGTTCGAATAGTACGGACCGTTATGTAATTGCGATTCACTGTCGTTGAAGATGAGACATTTCGGTAGTTTGATAAACGCAATTTCAAATTAGTACAGATATTAGAGTTGACCATTATAGATTTGCGATTCATTTTCTTAGAAGATAAAAACATTATGTAAGGTTGATAATCGCAATTTCAAATTGGTACAGAAATTAGGGTTGACCATTATAGTTTTGCGATTCATTTCTATAAAAACACTTACATTTTGTTAGGTTGATAGACACAATTTCAAAATGGTTCATAATTTAGAGATAATCATTATAGATTTGCGATTCACTCCCATAAAAGACAGTAACATTTTGTTAGGTTGATAGACGCAATTTCAAAATGGTTCATAATTTAGATATGATCATTATAGATTTGCGATTCACTCCCATAAAAGACAGTAACATTTTGTTAGGTTGATAGTCGCAATTTTAAAATGGTTCAGTATTTTGAAAAGACCATTATAAGACCATTTAATAAGGCTGCAGCCTTTTTAATTATTAAATACACAATTTCATCTTGGGCATATTAGCTTTTTCGCTGGCAGTAAGATATATTATTATTTGTGTAGCCTATCTGCAAAACTTTTTAAAACTTAGAATAGTTTGTGCCGGCACATTCAACAATAAAGGTGCACGAGCACACCGTAGTGCAGCGCAGACCACTGGTGGCTCTCTCCAAAAAAGTCAGCAAAAAGTTGAGATCACTACGTACGCGCCCATCCAAATACGTACACGCATAACATTGCTTAACTTCGATGATTACGTTCTTTAAATAGCGCTATTTTTAAATGAATTAATTTTATTAAAAACTAGCAATCCCGGCGAACTCCGTTTCGCCACCAGATGGCTTCGTTTTAAATTTCTGTTGAAATTTTTCCTGAATTTTCTTTGCTATAAACCTCACGGAGCCCGAGACCTTTCCAACGAATGCAAAACCGTGGAAATCGGTTCGTGCGTTCTGGAGTTATAGCGTCAGGAAGGAAAACCCGACTTATTTTTATATAGTAGATTAAAAGTTTTCAGATTTTTTCCTGTATTTAAAATATATGTTAAGGTATGCCAAATTTCATAAACATAGGGTAACGGCAAGTTCTCTATGAATATTGATTTATTCAGAGGGTCAAAACATTTTTGAAGTAAAACTTCTTTAGGCGCGACTAGGGAGTAACTCAGATTTTTTTTTCTGACGGAAGTAACGCTTACTATAGTCTGTGTAGTTTCCGCCATTTAAAAATAATAATTCTGATTGGTTGTAAGTATATGTAATATACTACACGCTTCTTGACTTATACGCCAGCTAGTGGCAAATGCCGTTAATTGATTTTTTAGAAGAAAAATTTGATTTATCTATGAATACTTCTCGACTTCATTCAACAACGCGTTTCGGTACAACGATAGATGCTGTATTTTCAAGAAAAGTAGCAAATTTAGAGAGTAAAATTTATGTTTCACATTATAGTTACCACAAACCTATAATTTCGTACGTAAGAAATTATGATGACATTCAATTACCTGTTTCGAATAAATAATATTAATATAACATTTAAATAATCTTTGTAAAGCACATGAATAATAAATATAATCGACCGAGCGAAGCGAGGTCTTAGAGTCGAAAGCCGCGAAATGCCTGCGTTTGGACCAGTTTAACGCTTGACCTCTGATGCTTAAGTTTGGTCGACGTTTACTTGAAAACGGTTAATCCAAATTAAATGAAATTTTACACACAAGTTAAGAAAGTTAATTGGATAATTTAAGTGAAAAAATTAGCTAAATAGGTTACAGGGTTGCAGAGATATAGGTGACTTAAAGTCTTTACGATAGGTCTTACGATTATTTCAAAACTGGACCGCTGATAATTTTTTTTCTAACATATACACATTTTTTATAAGTGACACAAATATATTAGCCAAAGTGTATGTTTGTATGTATGTTTGTTACGCGATAACTGGAAAACCAATGGTCCAATCTGCATGAAACTTTGCAAACGCGTAATATGAATCCATAGAATTTTTAAGTTCGAACATGAGCCAAATCGGTCGAAGGGTTCAAGAGTTAAAGAGATTGCTTTATTACAATGAAACCGATGATCCAGTCTTGATAAAACTTTTTAAACAGGTAGTACAAACTAAAAGAATTCTCACGTCCAAAAATGAGCCAAATCGGTGCAAGGGTTGTAGAGTTATAGAAAATACAAAATTACAATGTTTATCGAATATAATATTATGAGAACTGCAGGGATATTCAGTTATCCGTCAGGGAACCGAACCAAAGACCGAATTGTCAAAAATCGATACGACGTAATACGTCATTTCATACATTTTTGATAATTGGGTCCTAGGTTCGGTTCCCTAACGGATAAGTAAATAGCCATGTTGATTTACTCAAAATATTATGAATTTAAATGATCGTGCGGGTGAAACTTAAACCCATTTTTTATTCAAATAGTAGTCCAGTCAATGAGTGCCCAAAAGAGGCATGTGGATCGAAAAGTCGAAAGCAGAAAAACTAACTTAGGAACTTTGTTTTGACTATTCAGGAGATTAACATACTAAAAGTCCCCAACCCTCCGAGGTGATCCCGAGGGGTGGGGGGGCCGAAGAAGGTCCCATTTTTAGGTTTTTTGCCTAAATGTCAAAAACTGGGCGTAGTACGATATTTTGTTGTACTACATTATAAAAGCTTTAAAATTTCCTACAACTTTGGCTTTAACACTTTTTATCTATATCCAATCGTTGTCTTCCAAACATGGTCTATTTTTAAGATGCTGAAATTAGTTTTCCATACAAAGTCGGTAATAATATCTTATATAAGTAATATTTGACCAACTTCTGGTTGTCGTACCATAATGAATCTTTGTAAATGTCTAGAAATATGATGACAGTTCAATAATTTGGTACCACTGAGCTGATCTGATGATGGAGCCAGGAGGTGTTTACTGAACCTCTTCAATGGCTATTAGTAAACCCGTCGAGTTTGGGCACATTACACTCGAATTGGCATAAGCAAAAAACCTAAAAATTGAACCTTCTTCGGCCTCCCCCCCAAGTATTTTAAGACTCTACTGTTAGTTCGAAAAGCATATCTATGAGAAGAACGAGCAAGAAACTTATTGGGATTGTTATTTATGTGTTTATCACATATCATTATGCCATTAAAACCATCATTCACTCTAACATCTGCAAACATCCCTGACGCTCTGTAGTATCGAGACAGCGCCAAAAGCATCCTGAAAGCATTGTTGTACTGGATCCGTTTTTTGTAAAGTTGTAGTTTGTAAAGTTCATCCACAAGTCTTTTGTTTAAAAAAATAATTAATAATTAGGCCTACGTTTGATCACATCCCACCTGATGGAAAGTGCAAATGTGATCGACGAGCTGCACGTTTAAAAAGTCTGATAATGCTTTGAACAAGGACACTTTGTCTTGCTCAGTAGCTGTAGATACATCTTGAAAACCTGCGAGCCTAGATGTTACGCGTGACTGTCATAGCTCTGCGTTCTCGCTCCAAGTCCAAGTCATCATCGGCTGTAACGACAAAAATGTTATAGAATTAGCTACAATATCAATATAATAACTGTTGTAAATTTGCTGTATAACACAAGTAAAGCTAGATATTTTTTTCCAATTTCAATTCTTCTAATGTCCACTGCATTGGCAACTTCTTCGTAAACAAGTGCTACAAACTATGAAGATTTTTTGAGACTTTTTTTAAAAACTATAGTAATATTTATTATTTTATTTTATTATTTTCTGCAAGTGAATACACACATAACCTTTCATATTTTATTACTATTGAAATTTTGATCACAACAATAAAATAGTCACAGAGATAAAGATTTTTTTAATGTATATCCGTTACGTATTTTAAGTTTTAACATTACTTTCAATTTTGGCATTTTCCTTTCCTTTTACGAATATTATAGGTTAAAGTTTCCATACATTTATATTTCGTAGATACTTATAACTTTTACCCATGTATACCTATTTTGAGGGAAATTGGGTCTGCGAGGTCCCAGTTCGCGGCGAACTACTAGTTAAATTATAATATTTATTTATTTAAGTTAATATTTAATCATTTCAGTGATATATGTCGTCAACGCCAAAGAAGTTTTACTTCAATCGCGCGTAAAGGTTACACGCACACACTTTTTTTTGAAGGATAAACGGGTGTATTTTTTCGACTTAAAAGTTCTTGTATTAGAATATTTTAAAAAAAGTCTAAGGTCTAAAGTCTAAGGTTTAACGGAAATTGGGCCGCGAGGTCCCAGTTTGAGGCGAACTACTAGTTTTAAAAACAAAGCAGATAGAGAAAAACATGAGTGTGTCTGGATGCATAAATTATAAATGAATTAATTAAAATCAGAAACTTTATTGTTTTAGCACAGGAAGTCAATTATTGTTTCACTTACCTCGACGCTTGCGATGACGGTAGCAGAAAGCCGCCATGGTGAACGGTCATATGCCGTTAATTGATTTTTTAGAAGAAAAATTTGATTTATCTATGAATACTTCTCGACTTCATTCAACAACGCGTTTCGGTACAACGATAGATGCTGTATTTTCAAGAAAAGTAGCAAATTTAGAGAGTAAAATTTATGTTTCACATTATAGTTACCACAAACCTATAATTTCGTACGTAAGAAATTATGATGACATTCAATTACCTGTTTCGAATAAATAATATTAATATAACATTTAAATAATCTTTGTAAAGCACATGAATAATAAATATAATCGACCGAGCGAAGCGAGGTCTTAGAGTCGAAAGCCGCGAAATGCCTGCGTTTGGACCAGTTTAACGCTTGACCTCTGATGCTTAAGTTTGGTCGACGTTTACTTGAAAACGGTTAATCCAAATTAAATGAAATTTTACACACAAGTTAAGAAAGTTAATTGGATAATTTAAGTGAAAAAATTAGCTAAATAGGTTACAGGGTTGCAGAGATATAGGTGACTTAAAGTCTTTACGATAGGTCTTACGATTATTTCAAAACTGGACCGCTGATAATTTTTTTTCTAACATATACACATTTTTTATAAGTGACACAAATATATTAGCCAAAGTGTATGTTTGTATGTATGTTTGTTACGCGATAACTGGAAAACCAATGGTCCAATCTGCATGAAACTTTGCAAACGCGTAATATGAATCCATAGAATTTTTAAGTTCGAACATGAGCCAAATCGGTCGAAGGGTTCAAGAGTTAAAGAGATTGCTTTATTACAATGAAACCGATGATCCAGTCTTGATAAAACTTTTTAAACAGGTAGTACAAACTAAAAGAATTCTCACGTCCAAAAATGAGCCAAATCGGTGCAAGGGTTGTAGAGTTATAGAAAATACAAAATTACAATGTTTATCGAATATAATATTATGAGAACTGCAGGGATATTCAGTTATCCGTCAGGGAACCGAACCAAAGACCGAATTGTCAAAAATCGATACGACGTAATACGTCATTTCATACATTTTTGATAATTGGGTCCTAGGTTCGGTTCCCTAACGGATAAGTAAATAGCCATGTTGATTTACTCAAAATATTATGAATTTAAATGATCGTGCGGGTGAAACTTAAACCCATTTTTTATTCAAATAGTAGTCCAGTCAATGAGTGCCCAAAAGAGGCATGTGGATCGAAAAGTCGAAAGCAGAAAAACTAACTTAGGAACTTTGTTTTGACTATTCAGGAGATTAACATACTAAAAGTCCCCAACCCTCCGAGGTGATCCCGAGGGGTGGGGGGGCCGAAGAAGGTCCCATTTTTAGGTTTTTTGCCTAAATGTCAAAAACTGGGCGTAGTACGATATTTTGTTGTACTACATTATAAAAGCTTTAAAATTTCCTACAACTTTGGCTTTAACACTTTTTATCTATATCCAATCGTTGTCTTCCAAACATGGTCTATTTTTAAGATGCTGAAATTAGTTTTCCATACAAAGTCGGTAATAATATCTTATATAAGTAATATTTGACCAACTTCTGGTTGTCGTACCATAATGAATCTTTGTAAATGTCTAGAAATATGATGACAGTTCAATAATTTGGTACCACTGAGCTGATCTGATGATGGAGCCAGGAGGTGTTTACTGAACCTCTTCAATGGCTATTAGTAAACCCGTCGAGTTTGGGCACATTACACTCGAATTGGCATAAGCAAAAAACCTAAAAATTGAACCTTCTTCGGCCTCCCCCCCAAGTATTTTAAGACTCTACTGTTAGTTCGAAAAGCATATCTATGAGAAGAACGAGCAAGAAACTTATTGGGATTGTTATTTATGTGTTTATCACATATCATTATGCCATTAAAACCATCATTCACTCTAACATCTGCAAACATCCCTGACGCTCTGTAGTATCGAGACAGCGCCAAAAGCATCCTGAAAGCATTGTTGTACTGGATCCGTTTTTTGTAAAGTTGTAGTTTGTAAAGTTCATCCACAAGTCTTTTGTTTAAAAAAATAATTAATAATTAGGCCTACGTTTGATCACATCCCACCTGATGGAAAGTGCAAATGTGATCGACGAGCTGCACGTTTAAAAAGTCTGATAATGCTTTGAACAAGGACACTTTGTCTTGCTCAGTAGCTGTAGATACATCTTGAAAACCTGCGAGCCTAGATGTTACGCGTGACTGTCATAGCTCTGCGTTCTCGCTCCAAGTCCAAGTCATCATCGGCTGTAACGACAAAAATGTTATAGAATTAGCTACAATATCAATATAATAACTGTTGTAAATTTGCTGTATAACACAAGTAAAGCTAGATATTTTTTTCCAATTTCAATTCTTCTAATGTCCACTGCATTGGCAACTTCTTCGTAAACAAGTGCTACAAACTATGAAGATTTTTTGAGACTTTTTTTAAAAACTATAGTAATATTTATTATTTTATTTTATTATTTTCTGCAAGTGAATACACACATAACCTTTCATATTTTATTACTATTGAAATTTTGATCACAACAATAAAATAGTCACAGAGATAAAGATTTTTTTAATGTATATCCGTTACGTATTTTAAGTTTTAACATTACTTTCAATTTTGGCATTTTCCTTTCCTTTTACGAATATTATAGGTTAAAGTTTCCATACATTTATATTTCGTAGATACTTATAACTTTTACCCATGTATACCTATTTTGAGGGAAATTGGGTCTGCGAGGTCCCAGTTCGCGGCGAACTACTAGTTAAATTATAATATTTATTTATTTAAGTTAATATTTAATCATTTCAGTGATATATGTCGTCAACGCCAAAGAAGTTTTACTTCAATCGCGCGTAAAGGTTACACGCACACACTTTTTTTTGAAGGATAAACGGGTGTATTTTTTCGACTTAAAAGTTCTTGTATTAGAATATTTTAAAAAAAGTCTAAGGTCTAAAGTCTAAGGTTTAACGGAAATTGGGCCGCGAGGTCCCAGTTTGAGGCGAACTACTAGTTTTAAAAACAAAGCAGATAGAGAAAAACATGAGTGTGTCTGGATGCATAAATTATAAATGAATTAATTAAAATCAGAAACTTTATTGTTTTAGCACAGGAAGTCAATTATTGTTTCACTTACCTCGACGCTTGCGATGACGGTAGCAGAAAGCCGCCATGGTGAACGGTCACCGTCGTATTTACACATCTGCAACAGTGGCAATGGTGACCTAGCCGCGCCGGTCAAGTAGTCAAGTAGGCGAGGAAGTAAATCCTTTTTTTACCCAGGAAAAAATGCCTTACCAATCGTCACCCAGCGCCGGGGAGCGTAGGGTTATGGCGGAGATACGCGCAAAAAAACCGGGGGTTTTTCCTGCGGAGCGTTATATTTTTCCTATTGTTATGAGAGTTTAAACGCTGTTCCCATCAACCCAGTGCGTACAAGGCAGTAAAGATGGAGGTAGACACTAAGTTGCCGAGCGCTCAGAGTGGCGATTTTATACCAGCAATATTACCAGTATCCACTAAACTGCAACCATATTCCAATATTGGTCACTAAAGGTTATCGGAATTGCATTTGTATTCTTGTCAAAACTGTAACGTATAGGTTAGTCACATGATGATTGTGATTTAACTCTGCCAGGGTATGAAAAACCTGTTCTGTTGTGACGTAAACCCCGTTTTAGGTCATGTTTAGCAGACCTTGTAGTAATCTGAAGAAGCGTCCTGAACCTTCACCATTATCTATCATAAATATATAAAAGGAAAGAGTGACTGACTGACTTATCTATCAACGCACAGCCTAAACCACTGGACGGATTGGGTTGAAATTTGGAACACAGATAGGTTTTATGACGAAGACGAGTGGAGGTCCCACTAAGAAAGGATTTTACCACGCGGGCAAAGCCACGAGCGTAATCTAGTACATTATAGTTTGGTTGGCCACACAACCTATAATAATAGTGATTTGACTCTGAAAGTGTATTCTGTTAAAGTATAAAACCCCGATTATTATTAACGTATACTAAGCAAGGTTATTTATTTGACCCAGACGAGGTCCAATTAGAAAGGTATAAATCAATTACATAAATAATAACCATAAATCAATTACAAAAACAAAATTCTAATAAAACCGTGTGATGGATATGATTGACTCTTCAAATCCCGAGTGATCCCAACTTCAGGTGAATAACTCAATAAATAATGAAAATGGTCTGTTGGAAAAAGTTTTAGAAACACATAACTGTATAATGTTAACAAAATATCTAGAGTTTGGATCTGTGCGAAAAGAAAAGGAGCGTGGCAGATTGAGGAACTAAATTATAATAATCACGAAAAATCAATAAGTAAAAGTTCAAATAAATCAAGTTCTTTTTTCTGATACAATTCCCATACATAATAATATGATACCGAATTAAGATTAGAGAATGCAATCTATTTTACATAATATACAAATTCTACTATATGCGTTTGTCGTCCCAATACTACTGTACTGTACTTTCTTATAATATCATGTTGTTTACATGTGTGTGTGTTTGTTACCTATTCACGATTAAATTACTGAATAGATTAAGCTGGAATTCGGTATATTACATAGTCGACCGAGCGAAGCGAGGTCTTAGAGTCGAAAGCCGCGAAATGCCTGCGTTTGGACCAGTTTAACGCTTGACCTCTGATGCTTAAGTTTGGTCGACGTTTACTTGAAAACGGTTAATCCAAATTAAATGAAATTTTACACACAAGTTAAGAAAGTTAATTGGATAATTTAAGTGAAAAAATTAGCTAAATAGGTTACAGGGTTGCAGAGATATAGGTGACTTAAAGTCTTTACGATAGGTCTTACGATTATTTCAAAACTGGACCGCTGATAATTTTTTTTCTAACATATACACATTTTTTATAAGTGACACAAATATATTAGCCAAAGTGTATGTTTGTATGTATGTTTGTTACGCGATAACTGGAAAACCAATGGTCCAATCTGCATGAAACTTTGCAAACGCGTAATATGAATCCATAGAATTTTTAAGTTCGAACATGAGCCAAATCGGTCGAAGGGTTCAAGAGTTAAAGAGATTGCTTTATTACAATGAAACCGATGATCCAGTCTTGATAAAACTTTTTAAACAGGTAGTACAAACTAAAAGAATTCTCACGTCCAAAAATGAGCCAAATCGGTGCAAGGGTTGTAGAGTTATAGAAAATACAAAATTACAATGTTTATCGAATATAATATTATGAGAACTGCAGGGATATTCAGTTATCCGTCAGGGAACCGAACCAAAGACCGAATTGTCAAAAATCGATACGACGTAATACGTCATTTCATACATTTTTGATAATTGGGTCCTAGGTTCGGTTCCCTAACGGATAAGTAAATAGCCATGTTGATTTACTCAAAATATTATGAATTTAAATGATCGTGCGGGTGAAACTTAAACCCATTTTTTATTCAAATAGTAGTCCAGTCAATGAGTGCCCAAAAGAGGCATGTGGATCGAAAAGTCGAAAGCAGAAAAACTAACTTAGGAACTTTGTTTTGACTATTCAGGAGATTAACATACTAAAAGTCCCCAACCCTCCGAGGTGATCCCGAGGGGTGGGGGGGCCGAAGAAGGTCCCATTTTTAGGTTTTTTGCCTAAATGTCAAAAACTGGGCGTAGTACGATATTTTGTTGTACTACATTATAAAAGCTTTAAAATTTCCTACAACTTTGGCTTTAACACTTTTTATCTATATCCAATCGTTGTCTTCCAAACATGGTCTATTTTTAAGATGCTGAAATTAGTTTTCCATACAAAGTCGGTAATAATATCTTATATAAGTAATATTTGACCAACTTCTGGTTGTCGTACCATAATGAATCTTTGTAAATGTCTAGAAATATGATGACAGTTCAATAATTTGGTACCACTGAGCTGATCTGATGATGGAGCCAGGAGGTGTTTACTGAACCTCTTCAATGGCTATTAGTAAACCCGTCGAGTTTGGGCACATTACACTCGAATTGGCATAAGCAAAAAACCTAAAAATTGAACCTTCTTCGGCCTCCCCCCCAAGTATTTTAAGACTCTACTGTTAGTTCGAAAAGCATATCTATGAGAAGAACGAGCAAGAAACTTATTGGGATTGTTATTTATGTGTTTATCACATATCATTATGCCATTAAAACCATCATTCACTCTAACATCTGCAAACATCCCTGACGCTCTGTAGTATCGAGACAGCGCCAAAAGCATCCTGAAAGCATTGTTGTACTGGATCCGTTTTTTGTAAAGTTGTAGTTTGTAAAGTTCATCCACAAGTCTTTTGTTTAAAAAAATAATTAATAATTAGGCCTACGTTTGATCACATCCCACCTGATGGAAAGTGCAAATGTGATCGACGAGCTGCACGTTTAAAAAGTCTGATAATGCTTTGAACAAGGACACTTTGTCTTGCTCAGTAGCTGTAGATACATCTTGAAAACCTGCGAGCCTAGATGTTACGCGTGACTGTCATAGCTCTGCGTTCTCGCTCCAAGTCCAAGTCATCATCGGCTGTAACGACAAAAATGTTATAGAATTAGCTACAATATCAATATAATAACTGTTGTAAATTTGCTGTATAACACAAGTAAAGCTAGATATTTTTTTCCAATTTCAATTCTTCTAATGTCCACTGCATTGGCAACTTCTTCGTAAACAAGTGCTACAAACTATGAAGATTTTTTGAGACTTTTTTTAAAAACTATAGTAATATTTATTATTTTATTTTATTATTTTCTGCAAGTGAATACACACATAACCTTTCATATTTTATTACTATTGAAATTTTGATCACAACAATAAAATAGTCACAGAGATAAAGATTTTTTTAATGTATATCCGTTACGTATTTTAAGTTTTAACATTACTTTCAATTTTGGCATTTTCCTTTCCTTTTACGAATATTATAGGTTAAAGTTTCCATACATTTATATTTCGTAGATACTTATAACTTTTACCCATGTATACCTATTTTGAGGGAAATTGGGTCTGCGAGGTCCCAGTTCGCGGCGAACTACTAGTTAGATATGATTCTGAAATAACACAAAGGACTCTTTTCACTGGGTAAACTACAACAAGTACTGTAAACTTCTTTTTAACTACAGTGTATTGTTAATTAATGTGATGTGCATTATATTATGATTATTTATGGATTTTGATTTTCCCATACAAGAAAAATATATTAAATTGCGAGGGGGATTTTTTTACATTTTTGTAAAATTTTCCCCACTTTTTCAAATTTTGGGGACGGTGGGGAAAATGTTACAAAAATGTTAAGCATCCCCCGAGGGGGATTCTCGGGTGGAGAAAACTGGAGTAAGCCATTTGCTTAACTACTTTAAGCAAACATTAAACTAGTTCACTAGCGCCCTCCAAAACGCTTCCTCTTTCTACACATTCTATCATTATATCCACGGAAATGTCTACATCGCGCGCAGGCTGTTTTTCAGAAATTGCCCAACTGGCAGAAACAGCTACAAAAACTTTTTTATTTGATGTGTGCACACATGTGGCCCCATACACACATCCTATAAAACTCTTGAACAAGTGCCGTAAGCCTAGGTAATGAAACATAAAGATATAGTCATATTTGAGGGCCTCGTTGTAGAAAAACGTAATGCGCAGGAAGGATATAGGATCAGTAAAAGAATAGGATGGGGTTTGAATGATCCGAAAATCGGAAAGGGTACTTGTCCGACAATACGAAATGAATGACCGCGTCGGCTTTATCACTGGTTCTATAGGCGACAGATAGAGCAGAGATGTGCAAACATTACTGTACTTCTTTGTAAATAAACGGCATAAACTCACTTTATCGACCGAGCGAAGCGAGGTCTTAGAGTCGAAAGCCGCGAAATGCCTGCGTTTGGACCAGTTTAACGCTTGACCTCTGGTGCTTAAGTTTGGTTGACGTTTACTTGAAAACGGTTAATCCAAATTAAATGAAATTTTACACACAAGTTAAGAAGGTTAATTGAATAATTTTAGTGAAAAAATTAGCTAAATAGGTTACAGGGTTGCCGAGATATAGGTGACTTAAAGTCTTTACGATAGGTCTGACGATTATTTCAAAACTGGAGCGCTGATAATTTTTTTTCTAACATATACACATTTTTTATAAGCGACACAAATATATTAGCCAAAGTGTATGTTTGTATGTATGTTTGTTACGCGATAACTGGAAAACCAATGGTCCAATCTGCATGAAACTTTGCAAACGCGTAATATAAATCCATAGAATTTTTAAGTTCGAACATGAGCCAAATCGGTCGTTGGGTTCTAGAGTTTTAGAAAATGCTTAATTTCAACGTTACCAAAGTTCCAATCTTAATGAAACTTTGCGATCAAGTAGTATAAGCTAAAAGAATTCTCATGTTCGAAAATGAGCCAAATCGATCCAAGGGTTGTAGAGTTATGAAGATGATTAAATTATAATGTTTTGCACAATTTGTTAGGTACATTAAGTTTGAGAAAGATCCTATAGGCAAAAAAGAGCAAGCAAGTTGATAAAGTTAAAGAATTAATAGCGATAAAGTCCAATAATTCGAGAATTTCAAGCAATTTATCATATTTTCAATATATCTTATTTATAATTATTTTCATATAATTTTTTAGTACATTGCGTAATACCAATAATTGCGTCAATTATAGTCCGGCCGCCTAAAGTTTGCTATTGAAATAGGTGTCACATACATGTAGGTAAGTACACGTTATGTGCTGTTTTTTTAATCTTTTTATAAACCTCATTTCGCTCGATCGATAAAATATAATGTTATATTTAATTTAAGTAGTATGAAAATAAAGTAAAAAAGTTATTTAAAAAAAAACCTTATTAATAGCGTTATTTTACGCCCATCGCTAATGGCAAGCAACCAAAGTTGGACTTAGTAGTATAGGCATAATTATAATATAATATTATATAATATAATTATGACGACATAACTACGTCACATTGCCTAAAATTTTGTATAAATTATCCCGAACACAATGTACCGGACTATAACTCGCTGTCAAGTAAAATAATATTTTACAGTGGTCGTAGCATGCCAAACGAGATCCCGCTGAAATGTCATGCGTAGAACTGTCATACCATACATTGTAGTTTTGTGAATGTATGTGATGACAGTTCTACTCTTGAAGTTTGGTCGGGATTCTGTGTGGCATGCTACGGCCACTGGCAAAACACGAAAGTGGAGACCATAAACAATAATAAGCAGGTAACAATGTCTGTGGAAGTGGTGATAGAATAAAAAAACTCGCTGAATCGTTTTATGATAAAATATAATTTAAATACATAATTTATATGAATACATACAAATATCATCGACCGAGCAAAGCGAACTCTTAGAGTTGAGAGATCTCTCGGTGGCAGTAAGGTTATTTGAGTAGTCTGCATAACTTTTTAAAACCTAAAGTAATTGTTTGTGCCGGCACATTCAACAATAAAGGTGCACGAGCACACCATAATGCATCGCGGGCTGTGTACTTATAGTCTGCCAAATTTCATAAATATATGGTAACGGCAAGTTCCCTATGAATGTTGATTTATTCAGAAGGTCAAAAAAATGTAGGTACGTTTTTGAAGGATAAACGGGTGTATTTTTTTCTACGTTAACTCAGAAGTTTAATTTAACGGGCACCAAGCGGCTATAGACCTGTGTATTATGGTAAAAATATACAATTCTACGGGATGTAGAGTATAAATTGGTCTTGACAGACATACGGATGACCAAGTGATCCTATTTATTAGGGTTTCGTTTTTTCCTTCAGAGGAACGAAATTCTAAAAAGGATTATATTCAAAAAAACTCGGTACGTAGGTTTATTGAGTTTTAATTTCTCAGAATTTTTATATTTTGAGTTTTAATATTAATGTTAAAGTTCTTGTATTAGGATATATTTAGTCGAGACCTAAAGTCTAAGGTTTACCACGGAAATTGGGCTGCGAGGTCACAGTTCGAGGCGAACTACTAGTATTTACTTCGGCTTCGTGCCGACCGTTTCGATCCTGTACGAGGATCTTCTTCAGGGAGTAGTTGCGGTTACGCACCGGCGTCCGCGCCCCGCTTAGAACTTTTATGATTACTGTACTTCGATAGTGCGCTGTAAGCTGTACATCATTGTGAAATCCTGTGTACACTGATTATAGACAGCGTAGAAGGCACTGATTATAGAAACGAAGAAGCAGTATTTCATACTACTTTTTCGAAACGAATACTACTCATACACACACAAACACTACTCATACACTACTATCTTATACTACTTCAAAAAAATCTCAGGGTACAGTGCAGTGCTGCATCTTCGCTTTGATCAAGCAAGATCGTGGTCAGCCAACCTGTAATAATTTAATGAAAAAACTTAATAATACTTTATAGCCAATTTTCAGGAAACGATCTTATAATACCTATCCGATATTCCAAAAGTAATTTGACACGAAGACTTACACTAACGCCTAAACTCGGGAACTTTGTGTAGGTGTACCTTACACGAATAGGTACCTAATAATATTATGTACAAAGCTTGCTCCAAAATGAAGGTCTCTATAATTAAAAAAAGCTTAATTAAAAAAAATAATATGATTAGTACCTACTAGCTGACTCCGCTGAAAAATTCTTTATACGGAGAAACTAAATATGTTTCAGAAAGAGAAAAAGCACAACATTATGCGTAGCCCGACTAGCGCTTGGCCTATTTATTTATCCTTAAAGACCTGAAACTGCAACATATAGGTTAGCCAATTTATAGGTTATGATAAATTGTGATTTGACTCTGACAGTGTAATTAGGGTAACCTGTTCTGGTCGAGTATAAACCCCAAATATTATTATTATTAGAATCTAGTCTGAAAAGACAGGGTGACAGTTTTAATAGTGGTCGTAGGTAAGCCCCCAACAAAAGGGCAAAACTGACACAACTAAGCCATTCAGAATAATCATCGTTCGGAATACCCGCCTCAAAGTTTCGAGTAAACTACGTTCGCCTGACTAATTGCTCTTGGTAATTAAAGACGAGCCACATTTAAATGGCAATCTGTAGCCACAACTACTAATTGCAATTATTTAGGACACCTCGCCGCGGGGACTTTCAACTACTTAGGTGTGGAGTTAACGCCACTGCATAATTACATGAATACTAAATATTGTTTGTTGATTTGTAGATATTTGCTACACTTTTAGGTCAAACTGAAATGAATACTGAAAGATCGTATTTGGAACACTATGCCGTCATCTGTGTTTCCAATTTTTTTATGTGAAAAAGTAAGAAGACGTGCTAGACGCTTTCTTATGTTAAGAGATAACGCTGCCCATAATCAGTACAGTGCTACCTAAGATTTCACAATGATGTGAAATTCTAGGTGCACTGCACCAACGCTTCTTACTCAAGAGTCATAAGGTGTTAAAACTCTTGCGCCCTGTAATTTCATCAGCTATAGTGCCCTCCTATCGAAGCAGAGTAATGTTTGCACATCATTACTCAGGCGGTAGAATAACTGGCACTGTTGGAGTACACACCTAGACGACCTCCTGCAAAGGAAGTCTGCCCCCGGAAGAACAACAACTTAGGAAAACAAAATGAAACAACTTAGGAATTTAAGACGCGCGTGAATAGGTACCTTTCTAGACATCTAGGATCCATAATCGACCGCATCTGCTTGCAACATCAGGTGGGATGTGGTCGATCAAAGGCCTATTTGGTATAACAAAAGTCAAGTAGGCGGGGTTGGCACTGTCTTCACTGAACGTCGTGCCGGGATAAGGTCATAATAACCGCTTTGCGACACGGTTTTTTCAGTGGGCGGTGGATGATGAACAAACGCCCACATTAACCTAACTTTCGCATTTAACATATTTTTAGAAAATACAAAAGAAAGCGTGAAAAGGTTTTAAAGCGAAGCTGGTCATAAGGTCAAAAGTCAACCTCGCTTAATCTATTTCAAAATACCAACGCTTTTAAAGGCTTATGGTCTAAACAAACCACTAAAAAGTCCAAACACAAACTATGACAGATGACCGGAACAGAAAGGTCGGAAGGGCCAAGGGCTGCCATTTCTCAACGCATATCTCCGCTAAAGTTCAAGCATTCTGACAAATGTTGGTTGCTACTGCTTAAAGAGATGTATAACAATTATAAATGTCAGCAACTGAGCAACATAATCACTTACCTTGATTAAAACTAATTTGGGTTTATTCTCCAACAGAACAAGTTAACCTACTTACACTGTCAGACCCAAATCATACCTAATCACAATTAGTTTTGTGGCCGATATGTTGCAGTTTCGTGTCTCCAAGATCGTTACAAAGCCTGTAACATGATCTAACTACTGCCCTCTACATATTCTACAGGAAACAACTAGAACCCACATATGCTCAAAAAGTGCACTTGACTCCTGTAAACCTCTGTTTAAAAAAACCGGTCAAGTACGAGTAGGACTCGAGCACCGAGGGTTCCGTACAAACCTACGGGTTTTTACGGAACCCTAAGGAAAAGTGGGTATAATATTATATACTGTGGGTTTTGATTCCCTTGCGAGTACTTGCGAGTTTGAAAATATGCGGCTAAAGTTGCTGTTTCTTTTGATTGCGTTGACATAGATGTTTGATTTTTTTACAGCTTACAGTTATTATAAAGCTGAGTATTTGATATGAATTTCAATTTAATACCTGTACGCGTTCTTGAGGAAAGGGATAGTAAATACAAAATTATTAAAAATATTTTTTTTTATATAATGTAACTAAAAATTTACAGTTTTCGCAATTTTTCCTGTGCCTGTGATTTAAGACGTTGCTGCGTACCAAATTTCAAGATTCTGAGTTAACGGCAAGTACCCTGTAGGTTTTGATTCCCTTGAGAGTAGTCGCGAGTTAAAAAGTACGGCTAAAATTGCTGTTTCTTTTGAATGCGTTGAGATAGAGGTTTGATTTTATTACAGTTTAAGGGTATAATAGACCTTAGTATTTGGTATGAATTTCAGTTTAATACCTGCACGCGTTCATGAGAAATAAGGTAGTAAGTATGAAATTTTTAAAAATATTTTTTTATATGATGTAACTAAAAATGTACAATTTTCGCAATTTTTCCTTTATCTGTGCTCTAAGGAGTTGCTTCGTGCTAAATTTCAAGATTCTAAGATCACGGGAAGTACCTTGTAGGTTTTGATTTTTTGAGAGTATTTGCGAGTTTAAAATTGCGGCTAAAATTGCTGT